>JAQBSW010000855.1:0-164297 GCA_029291075.1 Eudiplozoon nipponicum | reverse complement strand
ATCCTGAGAGCGTTCAGCCTTCTACACACGTCTCAGGCTCCGTCTGCCCACAATCTCAATAACCTGCTTTGTATAACGCGTAATTAATTTTTTTTAAACATTAACATTAACTATAAATTTTTTTTAACCTTTCGTTATTTTTATTATTTGTCTCACGTGGCATAACCAGCTGTTCTTAGCTAACAATTGTGTAGCATTTTTTAACAGTTCTTTGGTATTATACCATCTCTGAGGCAATGTTCGTGTACATATTTTTATGCAGTTACCTTTGATTTTAATGTATATATTTTTGCATTATAATGTATTTCTCACACATGACATTACACTGCCTATTTTGGTATGACCAGCTACTTAGAGCTAACGCTTTCGTGTAGCAACACTAAGTAGTTATCAGCTTCATATCATGGTACAGGCCACTTTCAATGCATATCTCAACTTCATCAATTGCACAAAGACCACTCTACAAATGTCATGACTACAACGTCGAGCACTCTAGCTCCTTTGGTCGTATACAAACACATTGAGAACGATCCAACCTGCTTAGGTTTTAACTTAAACCTGGCAAATTCAGAGGCGATTTACCTCGAAATCTTCACGCTGCGGCTCCCAAACCTTACACTGCTCTATTTTGCCTCACGCGGTATGACCGACCACTAGAGCTTACAATTTGTGTAGCAATTCCTAGTGGTTACCTGGCATCATATCATTGTTGAAACAACCAACAAGCATATTTAAGCCCAGCATTTATGGTACATCATATTTTTGCTTAATTCTGTTCGAACTCTGTCATACATTTCTTATCTAGCCTCGCAGAGAGGAAATTTTTTTCTTTTTTTTCAGAGAGGAAAGTGTTTTAACGACACAAATTAATTTCCGACATATTGCGTAAATTAAATTCAATTTTATTTACGTTGCATTAATGAGAAGAAAGCGAAACTTGCCGTTTAACCAATAGTGTGCAAGTAGACATATATTACTATGGCATGGTATTTAAGCACGGCAATTTACTATGCAAGTCAGTTGTCGCTTTTGCCTTCTGCTTTGCGTTACGCGTAAGTGCTGTCGGCTGTCAATACCTACGCTGGTTATTGGATTTGTCTCACCAACAATTGGCAACATCCAAGTATGTATTAGGTTTTGCGAACCTAGTAACAAATTAATTTCAGTTGTGACCAGAAGGATAAACCAAAGGCAGCATGAACGGAAAGTATAATCTCATGCACATTCGTTTCGTGCTTACTGGCGACTCATCAGTAGGAGCCGGTATTACGCCCTTAACCACTATATATTTGGTAGAAGAATGTGGAATAATAGGAC
Source organism: Eudiplozoon nipponicum (assembly GCA_029291075.1). Classification (NCBI taxonomy): domain Eukaryota; kingdom Metazoa; phylum Platyhelminthes; class Monogenea; order Mazocraeidea; family Diplozoidae; genus Eudiplozoon; species Eudiplozoon nipponicum. The sequence goes on along the minus strand of JAQBSW010000855.1, from coordinate 162,980 downwards.
GGTACAATCTCCTAGACGAATGTGTAAACCTGTAATAGTGAAGCCAACATAATCTAAAGTCAACGACAATACGACTTCAATGCTAACTCACACTATATAATGTATATACCGAGTCTGTAAAGGATACTAACACTATGGCTATTGTGTTAGTAACTGATACCTTTTTAAAATCGATAAGTACCGGATACTACCACTATGGTTTCCGAGTCGGTACATGATACCAACCTGATGGATATAAATTTATGCTAAAGTTCACCCGTCTTGTTGCGGTACAACCAGCTAGACGAGCCAATTATTGCAGAACTTCAACGAAGTTTTCCACATCGTGATTACAACGCAACAACTGAAGGAACCACAGCCAAAGTCAACCCAAGGCTTTAGGACATCTTCACACTCGGAATAATTCCGGAGCACGCACGACCAGGCCCTGTTAAGGGCCCCCTATCATAACAATATCTATATCCAAAGCACCTTAACCGAGTTTGTAACGTCGTACGGCATTTATTTGAAGCCGGGGCGTTTAAAAAATTTAACTCGATTCGAATCTATCTTTTAAAATAGCGTCACATTAAAAGTAAACTGTTCTCATGTTTAGTCAGTTAACATCAAATACTATTTAATTTTGTTAAATATAAATATGAAATTCTCGAAAAATTTATTATCGATAAATTTATCTACATTGAAAAACCCTTCAATTTTGACCAAGATATGCTAGTTGTGCGCGGCAATGATAATGAATATTTCTTTACTTAATATTAAATAATAGATTACAATTAAATATGTCTTGAGAAGTTTTCCGATGCCCATCACTGATGTCATGACAGAGTCCAAGAACGCCGGTGCTACGAGTGGGATACCATCCTCAATTAAGGTTGTTAGGGGCATGTTTGAAGAATTCAATGTTCCTGAAGTATCGGATGAAGTTTGCTGTCGTGTTTTGGATGTAATTTACCGTAAATTTATTTTTTTTATTGTGAAGGGTATTCGTCGGATATCTTAGAAGAAGCCAGAGCTGTGGCGCATCATGCAGGTAGATCAAATATTAAAGAAGCTGATGTAAATTTGGCAATTATGATGAAAAAAGATGACATTTTGAGTGCGCCGCTTCATCGAGATACACTGTTGGATTATGCTAAAAAACTTAATAGCATAGCCTTACCATCTATAAAACAACAACCCGGACTAAGAATACCGTCCGATAGATTTAACCTTACTTCGCCCAATTTTTCCGTTCCATTGCAGGTTATTTTTATTTTATAAATTGTATTTAACTTTTTTAGTTATCGGTAATTACGCCTTAAATTTGTATTGTATTAAAATTGCATTTGCTATGCGAACATTTATTGCACAACTTTATTGTTAAATATAACGGTCATTGATATCTCTAGTCGCACTGCTATAACTATTATTGCTTTAGTTTAATTAATAAATGCAATTTGTGCAGTCGCTAACAACAGTGCTTAATTATGATAGGCGTGATATGACATATGTACTGGCATCTCACTTTAACGGCATTGTTGTAACTATAACATTTGCTCGCAAGCTTTATTTAACACCTCTCCCTGTTTCGTCTTCATTATAATGAATGACTAATTACGATTCGATTGTTTTCAGTGGTTTTTATATATCCCTTGTCGTTGAGTTCTATGCGTGATACCTTTTATCCTTTGCGCAGCTTTTCCACATTTTGCCATTAAGGGAAACTCATTGTCAGTGTGCTCCGACCAAACTCCTGGCTAGTAAAATATTCTACCTATTTTGCAGAGCACTATTAGACTTTAATTTTGTTTCAATCCATATTCGCTCGATATATTGTATCGAGTTTTTACAATTAAAATTCATAGGCATTTGTTACTTTATATCTAGAGGGTAATCCCAACTTTTTTCGTAATAAGCTTCTCTCTAAACACCAAGCATGATCATTTTTGCTATAAACAGTGCCTTTTAGACTATTTGTCTCTGTTGCTACCTTATTCTTTTCTACGTCTGAGTGGGTTATAATTTTCTGGACTTCTCTTCACCAGTAAACGACTTCCAAAGTATAAAACAATTGTATTCTATGGAATTTCGCCTTGGATTTCGGCTGCTCTGTGTAACTAAAATTACCGTTAACTTCTTGTTGCTTTAGACAGTCTTGAGTGAAGATTGTTTTTGCGAACCTGAATTAATTGAAATTACCTGATCTGCGTTTTGACTAACGCAGCTTTCATTGTTCCAGTAGTTTTCTTTTCTTGAGATATTTCGGCTAAACTTATCGATAGCCTTCATCAGTCGCAATATACCTCACAAGTTTAACAAACGAAACTAATGAAGCAAGCGCGTTATTTCCTCTAGCTATAATATTTATAATTCAGACTGACATTTCAATATTCGTGTCACATATGTGTTCATTTTCATAACTGCTATTTTCATCTAACTAATTGAGACTAGAGTGACTGAATAATAATTTATCAAATGCATGCGTTAATTATTCGTTTTATACACTTGATGTAAAATGACGTAACTGAGATGGCCGTCACACTTTTTTGGGTGGATCAATAATTCATTAACACTCGTCATAAAAACATGCTATGAGTGATAAAACTAGAAGTCCGAAAGACAATTACACATGTTAATTTTCAATTCAAACCACTAGGGTTGCACTCAAGATAGAGAAGTTAATAACAGTTATTGGCATACCATTAAATAGGCTCACGCCACGCATGTGCATGTGTATGCATAACTAAAAAAACTTCGTTAAGATATAATTGATACACATGTACTTACATCTAATCGAAACTGCAGTCAATATACATTAATTTACTCTTTACGTGTCAGACAAATTATAACTTCTAACTATTGTATTATTAGAATAATCTCAATAGGTAGGGTGAGGGTGCAAGGCACAAAATTAGGGTTTAAATCACTAGGAGTTTTAAAATCAAACGAGTAATTAAGGTAAAATTTAGAAAGACTGTATTCTTATTAATTGATAATTCATTACTTGAACAATAAGCCCACTAATTAGTCAATCTTAATCCGACGTTCTTAATCTTTTACTGGAGCCAGCTTTAGTTTCCAATTCATGCAATTGCCTTTTCCTGCCATTAGCTAATGCGGTATTCTAAATCGGACCTAACGATTTTTCAACAGCTGTTTCATTCATAATATTATCTCGAGATTTAATTTAGATAGATACTTTAATCAATCTCGTCACCCTATTACGACCAAATAGGACTGTGTGTTTGCACTAATCTCAGTTGATAGTGTGCTCAGTCTCCACTACATGACAAGCAAGACCAGATTTGGCAATATGTCCACACTTGTACGCAATTTTATATTCACCTCTTCTCACTTTGATTGGGCGCATGGTTTCGCCATCATACATGAAACTACAATCATGGCATGGGATCTAATACACTCTTGATGTTTCTAAGGGTTAAATCTTTTCTTTTTGGTTAGGCAATATAAAGCCTAGTGTAAGGGACTGTTGTAAAACTGTCCTTATATTGTAATTTAAAGTTAGTTGTTTCACTTTCCTACTTAATAAAGAGTCCTGTAATACCATGACCTTCCGTTCTTCCTTCTCCTTATCCGCTTTTATGTACCTCAAACTAGGATTCATTTTTTTCACGACGTCCATCATTGTTCCATCTATTAAATAAAGAGAGTAACCATTAGCCTTGAATATATTACTTAGTCTATCTGATTCTAACTTCCTATGCTTTATATCTGTTAACTTAAGACTTAATGTTAAAGCCTTTAAGATACTGACTTTCTTGAAAAAGTATCCTTCCTATAAATATCTCTTCCTAATTTATTTGACATCCAACAATGGTAATTCACCTGATGATTCCCTTTCTAAGTTAAATTGGAGTTCGCTCAGTCGATTAGCTAAATTTAAGAAATTTACCATTTCATTATCACCATGATTACAGATCATTAATATGTCATCCAAGAAACGTAGATACAATTTTGGTTTCAGTGGAGTCTTATCGAAAAGATTATTTTCCAAATAATGCATAAAGATATTAGCTATTCGGACCGACAAAGGCTGTCCCTTTGGAACGTCTCTAATTTGTCTATAAAATTCCTTCCGAAATTTAAAATAAATGGAGGACATACAAATACACATCATCTCCATGACGTGTCCTGTCGTCATTTTGCTTCCTAATATTAAGGGGTGATCAACTAGAAAACGTCTAAAACAATCGAAAGTCTCAGGTGCCGGTATATTCGTGTACATAGATACTTCATCTAAGCTTACTAATCTATCCTTTTCATCTAATACAAGGTCAACCAAATGATATGAGTTTTTCAAGATATGTTCTAAGAAATAGGAATGTTTTCTTAATCTATGGCACAAAATTTTATATGTTGATGAGTGTTGTACATTCACTATAATTCTTAAAGGATTACCCGGCTTATGCACTTTAACTAAACCATAAACTCTGGGTGCAACAGTATCTCTTTGAATGAGGGTGTTACCATGCGTCGAATCCAATTCCTCACTAGCAATCATATTATTAATTAATAATTTTACTTGCCCTGGTAACTTATCAGAAGGGTCTTTTATTATTTTAGTGTATACTTCAGCATTACTTAACTGTTCTATCATTTTATTGTTATAATCAGATTGATTCATCGGAATTGTAGCTCCTTTATCCGTCTTTAGACATATGACATTATTTGATACTAAATCCTTTCTGAGACTTAATTTCATAGTTAGGCTTAACTGTATCCTCTTGGTGTGTTTAAACCATTGAGACAACGTCTAATTCAAATTTCACCCTATCTTTATCCAAAAGAAGTTGTGCCGTTTAGACAGCCTCAGTAATTAATTCATTTCTAACCGATCTTTCATTAGGAATAGCCATGTTTAAACCACGGTTAAGTAGTTCAACTTGATCATTCTTAAGATTTAATGTTGATATGTTTACAATTTTATTAGTCACGATTAAATTATCACTTTCTTGGGGTCTATAATTTCCAAAGTTAGATAGTTTTATGTCATGTCTAATTATTACTTTTTATTTCTCTGTTGCGTACTTTATCACTGAAATCCTCAATGCATTTAAAATAATCTGCGTGCAAAAGAGAAGACTCCACTGAAACCAAAATTGTATCTACGTTTCTTGGATGACATATTACCGATCTGGAACCATGGTGATAATGAAATGTTAAATTTCTTAAATTTAGCTAATCGAATGAGCGAACTCCAATTTAACTTAGAAAGGGAATCATCAGGTGAATTAACATTTTTGGATGTCTAATTAATTAGAAATGGTGAGAAATTAGGAAGAGATATTTATAGGAAGGATACTTATTCCGGAATCCTTTTACTTTTCAAGTCCAATCACCCGTATCGTATGAAAGTCGGTATATTAAAGTCATTAATATTAAGAAGTTTTAAGTTAACAGATATAAAGCATAGGAAGTTAGAATTAGTTAGACTACGTAATATATTCAAGGCTAATGGTTATCCTCTCACTTTAATAGTTGCAACAATGATGGACGTCGTGAAAAAATTAATTCTTGTTTGAGGTACATAAAAGCGGATAAGGAGAGGGAAGAGCGGAAGGTCGTGGTATTACTGGACTCTATATTAAGTAGGAAAGCGAAACCCCTAACTTTAAATTACAATATAAGTGCCGTTTTAAAACAGTCCCTTACACCAGGCTTTATACTCCCTAATAAAAAAGAAAAGATTGAACCCTTAGAAACATCAGGAGTGTATTAGATCCCATGCAATGATTGTTATCTCATGTACGATGGTGAGACCATGCACCCAATCGAAGTAAGAAGCGGTGCACATAAAACTGCGTGCAGGTATGGACAAATTGCTAAATCTGATCTTGCTTGTCATGCAGTGGAGATTAGGCATACCATCAACTGGGATGAGTGCAAACGCATAGCAATATGTGGTCGTAATAGAGTGACGAGATTGATTAGAGAATCTATTGAAATTAAATCTCAAGATAATATTATGAATGAAACAGCGGTTGAAAAATCGTTCGATCCGATTTAGAATACCGCATTAGCTAATGCAGGAAAAGGCGATTGCATGAACTGTAGCTAGCTCCAGTAAAAGATTAAGAACGTCGGATTAAGATTGACTAATTAGTGGGCCTATTGTTCAAGTAATGAATAATCAGTTCATCTCTAACTACTCGTGTGATTTTTAAACTCCTAGTGATTTGAACCCTAATTTTGTGTCTTGCATCCACACCCAACCTATTGAGACTATTTTAACAATACAATATTTAGAAGTTATAATTTGTCTGACGAGTGCAAATGGTAAATTAATGTCTATTGACTGCAGTTTCGTTTAGATGTATGTACATCTGTATCAATTATTTTTTAACGAAATTTTTTTAGTTATGTATACACATGGACATGAGTGGCGTGAGCCTATGTAATGGTATGCCAATTACTGTTATTAACTTGTCTATCTTGAGTGCAACCCAAGTGGTTTGAATTGAAAATTAACATGTGCATTTGTCTTTCGGACTTCTAGTTTTATCACTCATAGCATGTTTTTATGACGAGTGTTAATGAATTATTCATCCACCCGAAAAAGTGTGAGGGCCATCTCTGTTACGTCATTTTACATTGAGTGTATAGAACGAATAATTAACGCATGCATTTGATAAAATATTATTCAGCCTCACTAGTCTCAATTAGTTAGATGAAAATAGCAGTTATGAAAATGAACACATGTGACACGCGAATATCTAATGAAAGGTCAGTCTGAAGTATAAATATTATGGCTAGAGGAAATAACGCGCTTGCTTCATTGGTTTCGTTTATTAAACTTGTGAGGTACATTGCGACTGATGAAGGCTATTGATAAGTTTAGCCGAAATATCTCAAGAAACGTTAACTACTGGAACCATGAAAGCTGCGTTTGTCACAACACAGATCAGGTAATTTTAGACAGTCTTATTCGTATAGAATTTTTGTCGCTTTTTAATCTATTATTCACTTTAATTTGCGCATCATTACATTCGTTTACACGACTTTTAGATTTTTGGTCATAGTATATAGTTTCTAAACACATTTCACGTAGCGATTGCTTTTCCTATAAACTGCTTTATATTCACGTTTGAATGTAATTTCAGTTGTGGGATTTTTCGTTTTTGTATATTTTTGTCCAATTTGTACAAATTTGTTATAAATACTAAATAGCTGGATTTGTTCAGAAGTCTGGTTGTATAATTATTCCAGACCATGCATACATATAAGCAACATCAGGCATAATTAGGCTGAATTTGCTTAAACTAAATTAGCTAAATAATTGCAATGTCTGACGTATTCAAACGTAATATTATTAAAAGCTATGCTTGTATTCACTCGATAAGCCGCCACAAATAAAATGACACTAAGAGGCCAAGTTGCATATATATTAGTTCTCCGCAACAAGCAGTATTTAACAACTTAGATAATCGTAGATCGCGATCACTAATCTCATCTAATAAAACAACTTGTATGAATTAATCCATTGAAACTTAAATTTACTTCTGGTTTATTTTGACACATACAAGGTATCCGGTTAATAATTCAAAATATTAGTCTTTGGCTAGACTTAATTTCAAATAAACTTTACCCTAATTTTATTCTCTACTAAAACGGCTCACAGTGATATAATTTTTTGTTAATGGGAAATTATCGATTAGCATTGTCAACTCAAAATGATATAAATCAAAATTTTGTTCTTTAGAAGGACAAGATTAATTAACATATTATTTTGAAATGCGAGCTTTAATAAAATTCATTGTACCCTTTCCGTGTGCAACAACAAAACAAATAACATTTCTTTTTGTTTTTGCACACGGAAAGGGTACAATGAATAAGTATATTAGTTATTAAGATGCCTTTCAAAGCTACATTTAAAATAAGGCCAATTTTAAAGATAAAATACACTTGGAATTATAAAATGACAAAACTGAATAGTTTTTGCATTTCTTTTAGTAATAATGTTATTGTTTATTTATTGAAAAAGTGAATCATTGTTTAATACAAATAAAATATTTTTGCTATACTGGGTACTGAATAATTACATTATCCTTGTTCTGAATAAGAAGTGCATGTTTCCTGTTTTTATTCACCAGATAATTTCTAGAAATCTTTACCGGTTTCCTTCTTTAGTGTGTGTGTGTGTGTGCTCTAGTTCTCTGATTAATGTGTAAGATTTATAAATGAAGGCGTTGCTTTTCAAAATATAAAGTTCTTATTTGGAAAGAAGAAAACCAAAGGCTATATTAGTCCAGATCTTGTGGGTTATTTTTTTAGCCACGTCCTGAAGAAAAACACAATAGAACATTATGGATACTTATTACCCAGGTTTTATCCTATCAAATATGAGTCGTCAGTTATCGTCTTAAATTTTGTCTATTTGAGTTAGGTGATTTCTCGCAAATTGATTATCTTGTACGAATGTATAGATCTGTGAGTTCTACTGACATGACAATCCAACATATTTTTTTAATTTTAATGTAATGCAAGCAGTCGTAGTAAATTTTGTGGGAGTAATTTTTCGTTGAAAGACAGGCTGACCATGCAGACCACTTTTGTTTTAGAATCAACATCATCTAGATTTCTTTAAATCAAGTTTGCGAGATTGAAGTAAACACCAATCCCATGGTATTTAAGCAGTCGTCGAACAACATAACAAAACTACCGCCAGTCGCCATATATATGCGTTTCTATATATATGCAATGCGGTTTCACCCTTGCTAGTCAGCTTGCCGTCGTACTCTGATGATGATCATGAAAGGTCGAAACGCGTCAGTGCGTTGCGACTGGCGGTAGTTTTGTTATGTTGCTCGACGACAGGTTAAATACAATGGGATTGGTGTTTACTTCAAGCTCGCAAACTTGATTTAAAGAATTGTTACCACCTCCCGCACAATCGATTGTTTTATTGTTTTGTCTTTATATATGTGTGAGACGAAAGCTACAAACTGCTAATGTTCTTGACTGCATAGAAATTGTTCAGCCAACATTTCCAGTTACGTACACTGTATGCTAGATTACTAGAGGTGAAAGCCACGTAACTTATTTTGCATTCCATATATATATTAAACCCATTTGATCCTCGCTAGTCAGTTTGCCTTCGTACTCTGATTATGATCATGGAAGGTCGAAACGCGTCAGTACGTTGCGACTGGCGGTAGTTTTGTTGAGTTGTTCGACGACTGGTTAAGTACAATGGGATTGGTGTTTACTTCAAGCTCGCAAACTTGATTTAAATAATTGTTACCACCTTCCGCACAATCAATTATTGTTTAATTGTATTGTCTATATATATGTGTGAGACGAAAGCTACAAACAGCTAATGTTCGTGACTGCATAGAAATTGTGCAGCGACATTTCCAGTCACGTACTACTAGAGGTGAGAGCCGCATATCTAATTTTGCTTTCCATATATATGCAATACGGTTTGATCCTCGCTAGTCAGTTTGTCGTCGTACTCTGATGATGATCATGGAAGGTCGAAACGCGTCAGTGCGTTGCGACTGGCGGTAATTTTGTTACGTTTTTCAACTACTGGTTAAGTACATTGGGATTGGTGTTTACTTCAAGCTCGCAAACTTGATTTAAAAAATTGATACTACCACCCGCACAATCAATTATTGTTTAATTATCTAGATTTATTATATTGGATCTTTTTTTAAATGTTGACGAGTGGCTGATATGTTTAGCCTACATTTTGTGCGGCAGGTTCACTTCGCTGATTGAATTGGTTGAGAGCTCTGTGTTTGTTTTCGTTTATTTCCATTGGAATTATCTTTTGACTTTAGTAGTGCGTCAAACAATTATCTTAGGCTAACTGTTATGATTCACCGTTGAATGGCAACTTTTTTGATCGGTTCGATTGAAATTTTTGATTTTGTGACCTTATTCTATAACGATTGAAGGCTTATACTTACTGTATGGTAGTGTATGTGGTTTTGAGTATGAATCAGCTATAACATCCTATTATTCTAGTCGTTAGCGGTTCTTCTCGATATATAATATTTTCCTAATTTTGTATCGTTCGAACAAATTTTGTATGAGAATCTATAACCTACCTTTTTTTGCTTTGGTTTTAAAATGTTGGTAGCAAGAGATGTTGATGAAAATTAACGTGCTTAACCATGATTTTTTATATTTATTTCTTAAAGTCAATCTGTACATTTTCATCATGAAGAGTGTTCTTTTTCCGTTTGTGCTGATATAGTGTTTCACTAGAGTTTTCACGCGCATTTATAGTATGCTTTAGTGTTTTTTGGTCTAAATTGCGTTCAAGTGTGAAATCTTGTTTTTTTCAATGCAGTGATTTCCTACTAAAGGCTAGAAAGAAAAAAAGATTTTTATTGTTGGTTAAATTTGATTAGCCTTTATTCAAATCAATTTGCTATAATTCATATGAAAAACTGGAATGAAGCGAAAGTTAATGTTGAACTATGAAACGAATCATTTCATATAAAAATAAAAATAAATTTGTTGCTTTTCGAGTGAGATTTAATATGGTTCTTGGAAATGTGTGGCAGTTACCGATAGAAGTTAATGAGGGGAGATGAAGTGCACTTATAAAATGTTCCGATTATGCTATCCCGTTTCATTGACTAAATCCGACGATTTATACGTCGCATTCAATTACAATTATAGTTAATTTTTGATTATCTATAAATTACTCGTTTCTTAGCATAAAAATATATTTATTTAAATATGCTATTTTCGGCACTATGCTTATGTAACGCACTTTCATAACTAAAGGTATTTCTATTTATTATTAATATCTTTATGCCTATCTTATGCCACGAGACTTTAAAGCCAGGGCAAAATAAAGTAACTCTGTTCTATCCATCCGCTTTTATTATCAATTTAAATTGAAAGAAAAATTAAGGTGATATACAGACGCATTAAAAATGTATAATCGGACTTTATTTTGCCGATCTTGTTCCCATTCACACGTGAGGAAGCTTCTGATCGATTCGAAGAGGTTTTGCTAGTTCGCATTTCGCATCACTAAAGTTTTTCATATTCGTCTTCGTCTATCATTGTGGACCGGCTCACTCACGAGTTTTGGTAACGTTAGTAAATAGCTATAAATTGCTTTCATATTCATATGAGTTTGTCAAATAAGGGGATGAAGAATAACAGAAGTTTTAATTCACAAAATTTATTCAGATCGTTATGTTCTAAAATTCATTTCAATAGATAAGTCTATTTTTTACTTTAGCTCGCACATTTAAATGTAGATCTGATACAGTGCGGGTGTTTGGTCATTTATATTTCTAGTATCGTGTGCGGTGGTTCTTAGTTCGTTGTTTCGAAAGCTATGCTATGAACCTTGAGGTACTAAACAAGTACAGTTTTTCCCACTGCCAAATTATCATATAACCCTGAAGTTTCTGCAAATAGCTTCTATTATTATTGTGCCATTATGCAATATCCCTGTAAGAAAGCAAGAAATAACGTGATAGCATCACTTCCTCGTTCGTAAATATGCGCATAGCTCGCTATTATACGCACAATGCATTTAGTCTTTGTCTGTTCCTTGAGTTACCAAATGGAGAAACCTTTTTTGTCGGTCATATAGCCTCCTGTTCTTTTGGCTCCCATCATGCCAGAGTCGTCGCTAGTTTATGGATTATATGATGGTTAAATTTGCATTACAGTTTCAACAGTCATATATACTTTATAAATAAACAGTGATCGTATTATGTACGTACATTTGTCAATATAAACTGAACATTGTATAGTGTAGAAAATAAAATTCATCCAGTACTGTCCAGAATTTGCCACAGATAAGACTCGAATCTGTTTATGCTTACTTTGGAATCTGTTTCTCTAACCACTAAGCCACCCTGCCGCAATGATTATAGCGATAGATTCCGAAGCAGATGTGCCCATTTTCGAGCCCTGTCTACGACAAATTCTGGGCAGTACCTAATGAGTTCCCAGTAAGGACGAATCCTGTCTACTGGATGAATTGCCTTTTCTATTCTATACAATTCTTAGTTTATACTAACATATGTAAAGTAATTAACGGATCAAGTGCTTATATTGACTGTACTGGTTAGGTACAATGTGATTGTTTATGCCAGGCTTGTAGACTTGATTTAGTTAATATATATTTTGTGTCTGTTTTTGTGCTCGGAATAATTGGTTTGAATTTAACCTTGGTTGATGAAGTGTATCACCCGTTATTAATAAATTTTGTATCTTAAACATTAGCGCCACTTAAAATCGATGGTTTCCTTGTAGAATTCCTTTAGGAAACTTTATACTTTATGAATTTTTTAAAATAAACTCAAGTTAAAATGTTTTTATTCACAGCTTTCTGGTGGTGCTCCTTCAACAGGGAGTATTTCTTGCGCCTCTAATCCTGCTAGTTGCAATCCAGGTACCTCTTTAGTAGTTACGGCCTCGCCGAGTGTCGTTTCGAACGCTCATTCACCGAGCGTAATTGCCGTATCGACAGAAAACAGCGCCGCATCTTTACTACCAGGCACCATGTTAAATGGTAGTCTACGTGCATCTTCTACTGTGGCAAAGGTTCTACGCGTTGCCTCAAATTCATTATTGACTGGCGTCGGTCCTTCAGCTACGCCACATGCAGGTGTAATCGGTTCGGGAGTTGGGGTATCGGGTAAGAATGTTTAAGCTCATTAAATATTTGTTTTTCTCGAAATAGTGGTAAAACAGGTGAAATATGTGGTACTTTTTGTCTTTGTGTACACAAAGAAATTATAGTTGCAATTGCGTCGTTTTTTCTGGCATAGGTCAACATAAATAGTTGCATTCTGGCCTTTGGACCATTCGCGTTATAGAATAAAGTAATTTGAAATAATTTAGATTGAAATTTTAATGAATCACAAATAATTAGTATATTGAAGCAATGAAGCTAGCCATAACACTAGCCATCGAACTTCTGAAAGCCTGTTACTCCAGAAAATCTATACACTCTGGTCTTCATCGATATCACTTATCGCATTTCGCGGTGATAATGACATTCATTTAACTATATAACAATTAAATAATGTTTAGTGTGTATTTGCTGGAGTAACAGGCGTTCAGAACTAGTTGTAATTCTCAATTTTGGTTGACTTTGGCAGTTGCTAGTAAGTACAAAACTTATCTACACACGAGATTAGACGTTCCTTTCACTCTGTCTTTGGTTTACCCTTTTGTTCATATTTAAAATGATTTACTAAGTGCGAAACACCTATTACACAATTGCATGTGTATTAGTTCTTCTCAACACAGTATCTAGCTGTTATATATTTAATTGAATGATGTCATGTTTACCTCGAAATGTGATAACTGATATCGATCAAGACCCGAGTGTATTGATCTGCTGGTATGATTTTTTCAGAAGTAGTGGCAATTCTCCATTTTGGTGAATTATAGCATGGCTTGAAGTCCATTGTGTTGGTACCATGTACCTTTTCGGCATTCATTCTGTTGGTATTAAGTACCGACCCAACAGCCATAGTTTTAGTACCATTAACAGGCTTTGTATAAATGTTATATTTTATGAGTTGGCTTTAAATTCACATTTTCGGAGTCTTTATATGAAGTTAGCTTCACTAATGCAGGTTTGCATAATCGTATAGGAGATTGTACCGTCAAATTTTCCTACATTCCTTTCGTACCGGCTCCTATGGATGAATCGTCAGTAAGCACTAAACAAATGTGCATATGAGATTATACGGTACGATCATGCTGACTTTGGTCAAATTTTAATTAATTTGTTACTAGATGCGCAACACCTAATACAAAATTGCATATATACTAATTCGTTGCAACAAACGGTATCTAACTGATCTACTTAAACTCTGTAAGCCACATGGGCTAGGGTTTCAGCTAAATTAAATCTACTCATTACATGTAAGGGGTGACTTGCTTTGTTAATAATTATTGTGTCTTCTTGTTACTACATTTTCATCATATTATTAAACGAACATTGGTTTCGCGAGCGGTGATAACAAATATTATAATCAAGGCTGCGATCTTGACATACACACCTAACTCATTAATTACTTACATATGTCAGTATAAACTAAGAATTGTAAAGTGTAGAAAAGGCAATTCATCCGGTAGACCGGTTTCGTCCTTAATTGGAACCCATCACGTGTGCCAGAATTTGCCGCGGACAGGACTCGAACCTGGGCACGCCGGCTTCGGAATCTGGTGCTCTAACCACTGAGCCACACTGTCGCACATTGCACTACACAATTTTCAGTTATATGCTAACTAATGTAACTTAGTTAGTCCATTTTTCCTTTAGGTGGAGCTTATATGGCATCCATTTAGACCCAAAGTTCCAACTAACCATCCCCAATCTGTTATTACTGAACAGACACCACACTACATGGGGAAGTGGTATTGAAATGAGTTCCCAATAAGGACGAAACCGGTCTACTGGATGAATTGCCTTTTCTACACTATACAATTCTTAGTTTATACTAACATGTATGCTATTAATGGGTAGAGTGCTTATATCAAAATCGCAACATTGATTACAATATTTGTTATCACTGCCCGTGCAACCAATGTTCGTTTAATTATATAAATGTTAATTTCAACACCACTTCCCCATGTAGTGTGGTGTCTGTTCAGTAATGACAGATTGGGGGTGGTTAGTTGGAAATTTGGGTTTAAATGGATGCCATAAGAGCTCCACCTAAAGGAAAAATAGACAAACAAAGTTACATTAGTTAGCATATAACTGAAAATTTTGTGTAGTGCAAAGTGCGACAGTGTGGCTCAGTGGTTAGAGCACCAGATTTCGAAGCAGGCTTGCCCAGGTTCGAGTCCTGTCCGCGGCAAATTCTGGCCATTACGTGATGGGTTCCCAATGAGGACGAAACCGGTCGACTGAATGAATTGCCTTTTCTACACTTTAAAATTCGTACTTTATACTGACATGTAAATAATTAATGGATAAGGTGCTTAATAAATTTTCATCAGTCGTACTTCCAACTTTGATATTTTGCCGTTGCTATTATTTAGCCCATTTTATTTTTAACCCACGAATAGCAAAGACAAATTGCGTTTTATATGAAAAAGTTTGGCAAATTATTATTATTATTATTATTATTATTTTTGTTCCTCTTAAGTGCTGATAAATGAAATAGTATAATGTAAATGGCAATCTTATACGACTGATATTAAGCTAGTTAATTTTTATAGCTGCATAGATTTTTGTTGTTATTTTTTGTATATATCCTAGAGTATTGTTGCCGCTATCATTATGGCCTTTAATTAGTACATATTTGCAAATGCCTGATTTGTATACAAATGCTGTCCTACGTTTAATAGATTTCTGAGAATTTTCGTGGGATCCTTGTCACGAGTATTTTAGAGAGAAAAATCCTGGTCGTTGAACGTAATGTGTAATAGTTTGGATAGGACAGAATGGCCTTTTATAAATCATCAATTTTTTTGTCTTGCTAAGCACAATTATAGTCCTTATTGACAGATCTTGGGCTTAAGTCGCTATTATTAATTTCTTTTTGAATATCTATGCTGGAAATCCGCCTTCAAATGGTTAGTTAAGCCTTATTGTTCGTGGCAGTTCGCTTAAGATTTATGTATTCTCTTTTTCATTATTCTTTTCAGTTGTGTGTACGTAAAATAATTTCCAATGTTTTCTTCATTAATAAATAACTTATTATTCATTAAGAAGAAAAACACTAGGTCGATGAATGAAGGAAAATTTATAACAGTTAAAAACTTTTTTTTTGCGGAGAACTAATATAAATGCAAGTATGTATTAGGTGTTGCGAACCTAGTAACAAATTAGTTCAGTTGTGACCGGAAGGATAAACCAAAGGCAGCATGAACGGAAAGTATAATCTCATGCACATTCGTTTCGTGCTTACTGGCGACTCATCAGTAGGAGCCGGTATTACGCCCTTTAACCAATATATATTTGGTCGAAGAATGTGGAATAATAGGACGGTACAATCTCCTAGACGAATGTGTAAACCTGCAATAATGAAGCTAACATCATATAGCCTACTACAATGCGACTTCAACGCTAACTCACATTATATAATATATATACCGAGTCTGTAAAGGATACTAACACTATGGCTGTTGTGTCTGTAACCGATATCAGTATTGTAGTACCGAAAAGATACATGGTACTAACACTATGTTTGCCGAGTCGGTACATGGTACCAAAATGGACAAAAATTTATTTTGTAAAATTTTTGGTTCTATCTTCCTAAAAATATTTTGCTTCAATTTACACATAAACATAACTTACTGGAGTATGTCCTGATGAATAATTGAGGCTGTATTATATGTCACATGTGTGGATGCTTTGGGTTTCTCATTGGCGTGCTGCTTCATGTGTCTCGATTCGTTACTTGTTGTCTAGTTTTCTGCCATCTGGTATTTCGTTGTGTCAGCTAGTTCTTTATGTTCAAAAAGCTCCATCAAAACAATATATTTTAGTAAACGCGAATAAATAAATGCGACAGGTATATTCAGCAAGCACCACAACCCCATTTGTACTGACGTCACCAAATGTAACTTTAATATAAAATAAGCATAAAAAAGCAGATAAGCAAAAGAACGGGCATTGGACAGATGTGCTGCGAAGCATGGAATAACTAATGACTTGGCAAGAAACATATGTTGTAATTTTACCACAAAATACGCACGTTGCGGAAATACGCAATCAAAATAAACGAACAGACGAAAAAATCTATACAAGAAGCAAATGAGCAAAGTTTCCTTAAACAGACTTGTTGTTAAACCTAAATAGCCAACTATCTGTCACCAAATGAATAACCAGTTGCTCGAAAACTGGAAAGAAGTAATGTAAACACATAAATAAAATTTCGCCAGTGGCAAACCCAAGCTGTTCACACATGTGCCAAATATAGCAGCACTTCAATAAGCTTTCATTAATTTATTTGGAAATTTATGTATACTTAATTTGTTATTTCGGTTTTCGTGTTGTTTAGCATATTCGATAATTTTTAATCAAAATATGACAAAAAATATTCACAAAGATATTTTTTATCATCTACAAAGGGAGTGTGGTTTACTTTTCATATTATATATATATATATATATATATATATATATATATATATATATATATATATATATATATTACGTTATTATCTTTGAAGATTTACATTTTTAAGGAAAGAAAAGATTTATAATAAAGTTTTGTTTGTGATTTTTGTTTAACCATTCCTTCGGATGGAGCATATTTGGAATCTCTTAAGCCTTGAAGTTCGAACTAGCCATTTTACATAGGTTACATGATACATCAGAAGCCATCTCACTTTGAGAATTCATATTGAAATCAGATGGCAGTATTTTATTATGTTTATGTTGCCAGTAGAAATTAAACATTGCGTCAGGTAGAAAAGGCAATTCATCCAGTATAGCAGTTTCGCCCTGGTTTTGATCTCTTCAAGTGCTGTCCATGTTTTTCTGTAAGATATCTGGAAACACATACAGTATCAAAATCCTGCCATCAGATTTAAATCCAATGTAGCTTATTCAAGCAACATGGTGTCCGTTGTATATTTACTGATCGGTGGTGGCTAATTAGAGCTTCGATTCTTAAGAGATTCTTAATTGACTGCAGATGAGGTGATGGCTAATCAAAAACATGAGTTGATTCATGACTAAACTTGCTTGTAGAATGCGGCACTGGTAGTGCAGTGGTTAGTGTTGCAGACCCTAATGAAAATGTGTCTGGTTCGTGTCCCGTCTGTAGCAAATTGTAAACAGTACCCGAATAGTTCCTAGTTAGAACGATACCGGTGTACTGAATGAGTTGTCTTTGCTACTTAATGAAATGTTGAATTTATACTTGTAACATAAACATATTCAAAACTCGGCTATCGGATTTAGATTCAATAAATATAATATTCATTTTGTAGTTTGTTGGAATTCTCTCTATTGTTTAACATTGTGATATTGCTTTGTAACAAAATGCGGTACTAGTCTTATGACGATGGTTCAGTACCAGCCAAGCAAAACTTAGCTGTGGGTGATAGAAATTCGTTTTTCCATCCTTCAATCTGCTAGTTATGGTTCTCCCCAATCTGGTGCTGGATGAATGCAAAGGACCTTTTGAGGTATACGTAAAACTTGAACCAGCAATCGAAATTGATGGAGCTATTTCGCATTGTACGTTCTGGTCTAATGACATAAAGTCTATGTGGCGAGTTGGTTAACTGAATGGAATTTTCCGGATTTTGATCACTGGCCACGGCTACTCTGGTTACTGTGGAGTCATCGCCCTATTCTCTTATTGTTTTGGTGGCCAAATTCTTTGTGGCAATGAGGTTAGTCGTGAAAGCAAATGGAAGAGCGGATATGTTAAATACTGCTTGTTGCGGAGAACTAATTTATATGCAAATATTTATTAGGTGTTGCGAACCTAGTAACAAATTAGTTCAGTTGTGACCAGAAGAATATACCAAAGACAGCATGAACGGAAAGTATAATCTCATGCACATTCGTTTCGTGCTTACTGGTGACTCATCAGTAGGAGCCAGTTTTACGCCCTTTAACCACTATATATTTGGGTGAGGAATGTGAGATAACATTCATACATACGTTGAAACCCATCGTGTTGTACCATGTACTGACTCGGTAACCATATTTTTAGTACCATGCATCTTTTCGGTACCGTAATGTTGGTATCGGGTACTGAGACAATAGCCATAGTGTTAGTATCCTTTACAAACTCGGTATATATATTATATAGTGTGAGTTAGTGTTGAAGTCGCATTGTCGTTGACTTTATATGATGTTAGCTTCACTATTACAGGTTTACACATTCGTCTAGGAGATTGTACCGTCCTATTATTCCACATTCTTCTACCAAATATATAGTGGTTAAAGGGCGTAATACCGGCTCCTACTGATGAGTCGCCAGTAAGCACGAAACGAATGTGCATGAGATTATACTTTCCGTTCATGATGTCTTTGGTTTATCCTTCTGGTCAAAATTGAGCGGATATGTTTTCGAAGTGGCATTTTTCCGATTTTTAAAGTTGTACCATTTCCTGTACACTTAATCCAATCTTGGTTATGCGACAGTGAAGTACAATTTTTAAGACATGCAATGCCGTCTTCAATTTTAACAGTAAAATACTATTTATATACGTGTCGCGAGTAATGTGAACAGTCTCTGTTTAGTTGAAGTTAAAGGTATATGACTTGCGGAATTAACAGGTAACTGCTGAAACAATGAAAGTAATATTAAAATGCCATGAGAGGTCTAGATTGTTGAACATTCCTTAGATAACGTAACTGCGTATTCGTGCTGCAAGAGTCAAGAAATAAAAATTTCTTTCGTTTTTCTTTGGTTTAAAAAATTTGATATCGAACTATTCCGAATACTTAATGGCTTGTTATGTGTCTATCAAAATAATAATTTTCTTGAAAATGAAGCAGAATTTTCATGTCGTACATTAGTTGCG
This sequence comes from Eudiplozoon nipponicum, assembly GCA_029291075.1. Taxonomy (NCBI): domain Eukaryota; kingdom Metazoa; phylum Platyhelminthes; class Monogenea; order Mazocraeidea; family Diplozoidae; genus Eudiplozoon; species Eudiplozoon nipponicum. The sequence goes on along the minus strand of JAQBSW010000855.1, from coordinate 143,541 downwards.
TTAAGCAATGTTCAGCCTTATTTAAGTGAAAATACAAGTATAATTTTTAGTTGTTTTAGATCGTGTAATATAATTTGTTATTCGAACTGGTTACTTTTATATGTTTAGTAGAATGTTCATTTAGTAAAACAATCTTAATTATTTAATTCTCGTTACCATCGCTATTGGTATGAAACCGCAATCGGATGTTGCGGAACAATTGGTAACACTCGTAGGTAGGTAAAATCTTAATTCCTCTACATATCCAGGCGTATAGCGTGGTTGTTTCACTGATTGATGGGTTCTCACTGGTACAGTCTATCTTAAGCTTTCCACATGATAATGGTTCGCGGAAATTGTTGTAGTATTAAGTTTTGCCGACTTTCGGAATGTCTTTTTTGCCAAATCTTCAGGATATTAACATATTGGTTTTGGTAGCATGAATTTTGTATTCTTGTTGGAAAATTTATGTAAATTTTGGTATCTTAATAGGTAAATATATGGCTTCAAATGTTTAGGGATTGACATTATTTCTTTCCTATCTAATTTAATCACCAGCGACACAAATAAATAGTTTCACACCTGTTACGGCTGCGTCTATGTTGCGAGTGCGACCAACTACTGCTGCGGCGAATCCTAGCGGTGCTTTGGCTGCAGCTATAACTAATCAACAACAGACGCATTTTGCACGAACAGTTGTTGCAGGTGGAGCGAGTGCTAGTAGTGGTGGTGTTGCCACTGTTCTGATACCTGCCACAACATCCACAGTCGGCCATCAGTTGGTACCCCAAGTGTATCAGCAACTTCAAGGACATCCACATCAGTTTGGCGGAGTTGGTGGTGCTGACAGCAGTGGCAGTTTGACTCGATAATACAATGATTTTAAATATGACTCGAGAAATTGTCTCGCGCTATATATATATATATATATATATATATATATATATATATATATATATATATATAAGTTGCGAAGAATGGACGAAGCTGGTCTGGCTTTCGAGTTTATTATATTCACTTCGTTACTTATATTGTTGTATTTTTTAATACTGCTATCGTGACCGGTAAATATGTTAAATACGTCCAGATTTTCACCTTATATTCACCGAGTTATAGTGAATTATGTTTAGTTCTGTAGAGGTATCCTATATGCGGTGGATATATTTGAGATTTTTTTGTGGAAAGACTTCAGTAAATTGACCGGCTTCGTCAAGTACTTGCTGGAGTTTGCTGTGGCCGGGGCTCGAACCGGGCTACATTTACTCAAGTTTTGGTTGGCTTCTTTTCGTTGAGCTTAGTTGGCATCTCTTCAACCTAAAGTTGCAACTAACCACTTTCGATTTGTCTTTATGCAACACATTCCATGCAATTTGAGGAAACTATATTGAATATAAATTTTTATTGCACGAGTTCAATGATATTTATGCTGTCAATATGAACTAAATATTGCTTCAGCTAGAAAGGACAATTCTGAAAGTAGGTCGCTGTCTTCATTACTGACAACTCGTCAATTATTGTCCTGTACATATAAGAATAAAATTACTCTAAATATAGCCATGCAATATATATATATATATATATATATATATATATATATTGAAGTGTGTATTTTATACTTTGTAGATAACGATAAATTATTTCAAATAGAATCAGGAGGATATATCAAAGTTAGCATGACCAAAAAGGTATGACCTCCTGTACATGCGTTCCGTGCGTCCGGTGACTCATCAGTAGAAAACAACACTACGCCCTGTGTTCACCATATATTTGGTCAAGAAGTGTGTAACAGTTGAACGGTACCAATTTCCCTTGGTGCTTAGTGTGATGTTAACTTAGTGCTATTGTACAGTTTCGTATAGGAAATTTTGTCGTCCAACTCTCCATTAATATCCTTCTTGTTCAATTTAAATTAATTTTTTACTAGGTACGCAATGCAATATGTAATAATATATCCATTCTGTTATATTGAAAAAAATCGTTTTCCGTCCATACATATTTTGCAACTATAAATTGTATTCTTTGCCAATAGAGAAAGAAACATACATCAATTATATATAACGCATTTTGCATTGCAATTCTTGTTATTTTGGTATTACTATATGGTATTTCGGTTAGAGCAAATCGAAGAATTTACACAAAATCATGATTCCCACAGGTTCTGCAGTCAGTTTAGCTTTGTTAGCTACCTAATGAGCTCGATTCGGGTCGGATCACCGAGAATTGAGCGGTGCTGAGGGTTGGGGGTTGAGCTATTAATTGATAATAAAGCTCTGCAGTCGATCTGCTCTTACTAGTTGCTATTTTATACGCCATTCTTGTAATTGGGCAAGAAAACCTAATTGCGCCGACTTGAGCACTGTCTCAGAATATCACTTTGCCCTTTCACAAGGGCTGAGGAACAATTTCGGCAGATGGTTCGAATTTAAGGAAAGCTAGACGCCATCTCGTGTCCGGAAGATTGTATCGACGGTTTTCGATAATTGGGCAAGCCGCATCTTAATCCCCCTCTAACCCAGGACATTGATATGGAAGGTCTGTAGAATTTTTTTGGAAAACATTGTTGATTTAAGAGACCTCACTTATCCTGTTAATTAGGTTTATCTGTTGTTAGAGCAACTGCAATGGAGACATAGATCTCCATTTATTTATGCATGTGTGTTTGCACTAGGTTCTTTGATTAAATACTTGCGTACATTGGTGGATATTCGGTGATAGTTCTTGGTGATAATGGCGAAGGCTTTTCAAGTTTTGTATCGCAAACCACGAATATCTAGCAAGGACATCTTGTTCCGCTTAAAATATCTTAATTGTTTTTTGAACTTTTGCTGGAGACAATATGCTTGCTTTTATGATGGCGAGATAAGTTTCATAACTAAGAGGTTCATATGTCCTAGCTGAATACAGTCAGTGGCTACAAATGTCTTTTGTTTTAATGCATTGTTTTAGGCTTATTGTGATGCCGGTGTTTCATTATACAGAATTTGTTGTTGGCGACATTGTTTTAATATCCATTTTCTATTTCTATTCGCTTCTGATATACTGTAATCTTCAGCTTTCTAATGTGCTTTTGAAGCAACATTGGAGAACAATAATTCAGTTTGTAAGCGGGTTATTTTGAATTCCATCAAATAGTTTTTGAATTAATGCATTTTTTACTTGCTAGTGAAGGAAAACAATGAATAAATTCTCTCCAATTTGTTGAGAAGCAAATTTTTATTCATTTTATTTTAAATGTTTAAAATATACGCGCTTAATCGTTTGTTTTTTGGAAATAATAGATAGTTAATGTTGTCTTTAAAATAATTATAATTTTTTGTCCGAAATATTTTAAAGGGTTGAAATTGAATTATTAAATCACAAATTCATTTGATATCTATAATACTTGGCGCTACAGTGATTGGAGAAGTATTTAATATTCATTAAAATGGGATTGGGCTCCCTTGAACGTTGATCGACAAATTACGGAGTTGAACAGTCATTGATTACAAGGGTTGTGATAGCAAATAATTAAATCAAGTTTGCTTAATTGGGATAGGAGTCCGACTACGTTATCGCGTGTATTGGTAAGAAGGCGGTTGGCAACGATAATTAATTGAAACTGCAGCTTAACTCCTGTTTTAGTACGCAGAATAGACGCTAATCGGTCTTCTCTAACTTCTACTAGGCTTATTGGTGTAACGACATTTTTTTTGGTTATAGACTGGGAAATTTAAACATTGTAATTTCGTTTACGCTGATGTGTGTGATCGTGTACACCAACTATAACTTGTTTTTGATTACGGTTTTTTTAATATAAATTCAAACAGTTGGCATATTTAAAATTACTTGATCTTGGCTGTTTCTAACGCAGGCTGAGTTACAGTTGTTCTGTTCGTTGCGAATATTGCTGGTGTCTGTTTCGGCATTATTCTCGTGTGCTTTCTGCATCATACCTCTTAGAAGCGAAATAATAGAGCGCTGTGGTGTATTTTTCATGTCTGCTTGTGTAGTTCAAGTAGATAATTTCATCAGATACATATTAATAAGAGTTTTTAAAGGTCACTTTGTATGTCATCTGTTTTCCAGATGTTCAGTGTCAACTGGTTTCCTATATGGGCTAGTCATATCGTCTGTTCGAGGAGACTGCACAACTATTTCTCGTACAAATGCTTCTGCTCAATTGTTTATTTTGGTTCCAATTAACCCAATTGTACGTGTTCTGGGACACGTCTGTTGCTTGACTAGTCTGTCTCATATCCAAGTCTGGCAATCTGTCAGTATTTCAATCCAAGCTGCGTTTTGTGCAAATACAAAATTTTATTCATAAACTCCTCTTAAATACTCATATATATATATCTCTCTCTCTCTCTCAGATATATATATATATATATATATATATATATATATCTCCTCTCTCTGAAATGCGGCTTTAATAAAATTCATCGTACCTTCCCCTATGAATAAACAAACAAGAAACCCTATCAGATACAAGAAAAATTTCTTTCTCATTATCTCCTCAAGTATCTACTAATAAACATATCTTTATATATAAATTGGAAAGCAAAACAAGAAGGAAATATGTAAAAAAAAGAGAGTGTGAAAAACGGAAACCAATCAATTGCGTGCGTCACATCCACTTCAAGCTCAATGCCTGGACATGCTTATATATATATATGTGTGTGTGTGTGCGTGGGGGCTTAACAGTATGAACTAAGCATCGTGCAATGTAGCAAAGTAAATTTATTTAGTAGACCGATTTCGTCCTTATTGGGAACTCTCCAAGTACTGCTCAGATTTTGCCGCGGCACATATGGTTCTTAGTTACCCGATCTGTGTTGTGACAAACACGGGATTCGTTCCATTTGTTTTGTTCATAGGAGACGACATTACCGGTGTACATATTCGGACAACAGTAAATCCAAATTCTTAAACTGGTTCTTGCACTTAACATGTGTGTATGTACATAATTACTGTGTGCAACCAACTAAGTGAACCTAGATTGGCTTCATATTAATCAACCCTTTACTTGCGCTAGACTAATTGTTTTAATCTAACCATGTGAAATGGCGTCAATTAGATTGCTCTCACAATATAGAGTGGGGAGCCTAAGGTATCTCATAATGTTCAGCCATACAAAATTCAAAAGTGACTAATGTTTCACTGCCATATAATCATGACTGAAAAAATATATAAATAAAAACAGCCAAATTATTATTGACATTTACGAAAGAGAGAATGAATACCTAGTTTAGTAAATTTGTTGGAATAACTCACAGAATTGAGGCAACTAAACCTCTCCACAACTCGATTATGGCCAAGTTAGCTTCCGGGAAAGGCAACATCAGCAATACAGCTTCCTTGTGGCTTTCACTGTATCACGTCATAAACAAACCAAACCTCGCAGCTAACTTTGCCCTACTAAGAAAAGAAAGTTACGAAGATGATTCTACTAGACATCTGCAACAAGATCGCCACTGAGCTCGATTCGATGCCATATCACTAAGGGTTTCTAACCAAGAACCATGGTGCGCACGAGGACCCCATCCTGGAAGACGAGTGGGCGAAAGTGACTTCAATTGTTTCTACTTTGTCAAAATCTGCCCACTTTGTTTCTTACGCCAATTTGTGACCGGATGAGAGAACAAAGCTCTACTGGGCAATCGAAATGAGGGCATACGCAAAACGTGACCGAGCCAACGAAGTTGATTGAGCCTTATTTGTATTTCTAACGAGGAGCACTTATTGTCAGATCCAAAAATACGTCTACGGATGTCAACGTTAGTTATTCGTTGTTGGTAACCAACATTTGCTATACTTCTCAAACAGCGATGATCGAATGCCTGTAAGCGTCTCAAATCATCAACTCTGAGAGGCCAAGTTTCACTAGCGTATAGTAAGACTGCGCGTACAGTTGCATTTTAAACGTGACCTATATGGCAAAGTGAAATATTCGAGTTTCTCCATAAATGATGAAGGTTCGAGAAAGCTACTCTAGCTTTTGCGATTCTTATTCTCACCTCGTCGGACATATTGCCTAAGTTATTGATAGAGCTCCCAAGATATGTAAACCTGTCGACTATGTCTAGATCTTCATTCTGTAGTCGAATCGTTGGAGTGAGTGGTGGATGATCCTGTAACAGTATCTTACATTTAGTAGGTGCGAATTTCATACCGAAAGACTGAACAGCGTCTGGTAATCTATTCAAGGTGGCGTGGGCAGCATATCGATTGTCGAATAATAGTACGCTATGGTCCGCATAGTCAAGGTCGACTGGTTTTTTGCACGGGAGTGCTTCAACTCCAGCATCCTTAATGTATGGGAGAGTGTTTTTCATAATAGCATCGATTTTGACAAACTTGACGAACACCACTGCTGGTTGTAAAGTTATTCGTTAATTCGTTGTAGACCTTAACGCGACCAGAAGTATTTGTGTAAAGAGCGCGTATAATATTAACAAATTTTGTGGGCACACCGCTTATCGAAAAAATATTGAATAAAACATTGCGATCTACCGAATCAAATGCACCCTTAAAGTCTAGAAAGACGGCTATTGTGGGACGATGATATATTCTGTTCGAGAACTTACCTTAACGTAAAAATATTATCTATACAACCCCGTCCTACACGGAATCTGGCCTGTTCTTCTTTTTTATGTGATTCACGTGAAGCGCTAAGGCGACGTAGGTTGATCGAAGCAAATAACCTAGATACGACCGGAGTAAAGCTTATACCACGATGGTTATCGCACGAATTACGATTGCCTTTTTTGAAGATGGGAATGATGGTCGACTCATTCCAGTCAAGTGGTACGGTTTCCTCATTCCATATAGTATGAAAAAGTTTGGTCAACGCTCCTGAATTATATCGCCACCATCCTTAAACAATCCCGGAAGCAAATCATCGGGGCCGGCGGCTTTGCGGCGCTTAAGAGATAGGATTGCATCGCGTACTTCTAACTCGGATGGTTCTTCGGGACTAACATTCCACACTGTTGATGCAGACATGCTTTCGGGAATCGGAACTGACGCGGGTGGCCAAGAAAATTGTTCAGCCCACCTGTCAAGACGACTTATTTTATCGGTTATTAAATCGTTGTTACTATCATTTATAGTTTCACTAATCTTTAATTTTCTCGGATTGTTGCGCGAAAAAGTTGGAACGAACAGCGACTATTACCTGATGCGAAAGCTACTTCCATTTCTTCAGCCTTTCTGGTCCAAAAGATTTCAAGATCGACTTTTAGACTGCGCTTAATTTGGCGTCTTATATTGCGACGGGTATTATTATGAGTCGAACCAGGTGGAATTTGGCGCATTATTTCGAGGATCTTCATAGATTTTACAGATCCAGTGATTTTTTCCACGGGGGCCTGCTATGCCACATACAGTAGTATCCGCATTGTGCATAGTGGAACTTATCTTGGACTTTCGCCATGCAGACCAGTTAGATTAGCCTTTAGAATATTTTCATAATTTTGTCGGAAGGGCGGTTGTTCGAGTTTGCCTACATCAATTTGGGGTTTATTCTTAATTATTTTCCCGGAAAACTTTAGTGTAAATCTACAACGGATAAGTGCATGGTCCGAGTCGACATAAGTGTTCCAAAAAGAACGACAATCCTGGATGCAACCACGCCATCTATAACTAATTGCTACATGATCTATTTGAGTCCACCGTTGTCCGGGTGCTGGAAGCGCAACGTCTAACACTACGTCTGAAGTTTGTACTACTTAAATATAATCTATGTTCCGCGCAGCTATCCAAAAGCCGTTCACCATTATCGTTGCGCGTTGAGCTTAAAGTGTATCTTCCACCTAAATGAAATTCTGCGTTACTTAAGCGCCCAACTTTAGCATTTCTTATCACCCATAACGAGGACTATATCTGATCTACGTGCTGTACTTTCTAAAGAGCTTATTTCGGGGTAAACTGTAGCATTGCTTTCGTAGGTGCTGCAGTCGGAAGAGCATATGCAGATACAACGAAAAAGCAACGTTAATAACGTTTTTTGCATTTTTTTAGTAGATGTGTTTAAACGTGCCGCACACAATCGACTATTTAAAGGGATCCATTCAATTAAGCAAGCTTCAGCTCGTGCGCTAAGGACAATACCAACGCCCATTTACCGGCTTGAGAGAACTCTGTGGAACCAGATGTTCGAAGCCAATAACGCGTAGATAGGGATGGTGCAACCAGTTCTGTAATGCACGTAGGGTCCTGTATTCTGATTTCAGATACGCAACATATGTCGATTTCTAATTTATCCAACGTACGTGCAAGAGATTCTTGTTGTCCAAGTTGTTTTAATGTTCGCACATTAAATGCACCTACGTTAAAACCTAACCTAGGTTTAATGAATGATCGTCTACTAGAACCATTTTCGATATTTGGCAACCTGATATTGGGCTCAGTGTTATGATCTACAACAACCATATTCATAGTATCTAAAAGAGTGTTATTGTTAGATTGAGAAGAGGAAGGGGAAAAAAGTTGGCAGTATCGGGGAAAAAGTTGCTTGCAGTAGCCTGAATTCGCTTATCTACCCTGCGCGGCTCAGCAGTTAAGGCGATCTTTTTTATACTGCGCGACGGCCGATGCAGTATTTAATCATTGTAAGTTGTGTTTCATGGTTATTTGTGGACTGCAAAAGAACACAGTCGCCCATTTCTAGTGATGGTTTGTATTCGGAGTTTTCCTTCTAGATATATATATATCTCTCTCTCTATATATATATAAGTATTTGGTTAAAAATAGTTAATACGTGTACATCCATCTATATGAAACTGCAGTCGGTGTCTGTTAATTTATCATTTTAACTCACACTATTTTTTATCATTCTTAACGTTGTAAATTAGGTAATGACAGGGGGATCATAATAGATAGGGTTGGGGCAAGACAGAAAAATCGTGTTTGAGTAAATGAACAAAATTTAATAGAATACGAAGTTTATTTATGATAGGAAACAAAATAACTGATTAAAAGTACATTGTTTGCGCGGGCGGTGATAAAAATTACTTTTTAATCAAGGTTGCGAACTTAATATAAACACCTGACCCATTATGTACATATATTTGGCAGTATAAACTAAGTTCAGTATAGTGTGGAAAAGGCAATTCATCCAGTAGACGGATCTCGTCCTTATTCGGAACTCATCACGTACTGTCTAGAATTTTCCGCAGACAGGGCTTCGGATATATCCAGAAAAGGAGAGTGAATTCACGTTCGTGAGAGATGTAGGTGTGGCAGTGATTAAGAACGCTAGCTAAATTGGTTGAAGTAGAGCGTCCATTCCGAAAGCTATGTTGATCTACAAGAAGAGATCTGTCAAAAAACGTTTTGAACGCTGAGACGGTAGAGTTTTGGTATAGATCCTCAAAAGAGATCTAAATTCCGCATTTTTGGAATGTCTATTAATCATTTGTTTACTATGTTTAGTTAGTTGGAAATGTAGGTTTAAATAGATGCCATGTGAGCTCCACCCAAAAGAAAATAGACATTAGTCAGTATATGACTGAAATTGTATGTAGTGTACGGCAGAGTGGCTCAGTGGCTAGAGCACCAGATTCCGAAGCAGACGTGCCCACGTTCGAGCCCTGTTCGCGGCATATTCTGGACAGTACGTGATGAGTTCCCAATAAAGACGAAACCGGTCTCCTGAATGAGTTTCCTTTTCTACAATATACAATTCTTAGTTTATACCAACATATGTAAGTAATTATTGGGTCAGGTGTCTATATCAAGATCGCAAACTTGATTATAATAATTGTTATCACCACCCGCGCAACCAATGTTTCTTTCATTATACAAATGTTCATTCAATATCACTTCCGCATTTAGTGTGTTGTCTGTTCAGTAATGATAGATTGTGGATGGTTAGTTGGAACTTTGGGTCTAAATATGAGTTCCACCAAGTTACATTAGTTAGTATATAACTGAAAATTGTGTGTAGTGTAGTGTACGGCAGGGCAGTTCAGTGATTAGAGCACCAGATTCCGAAGCAGACGTGCTCAAGTTCGAGCCCTGTTTGTAGCAATTTCTGGCTAAGGACGAAACCGGTCTACTGAATGAAGTGATTTTTCTACATTACACAACGCATAATTTATACCGACAAATGTATGCACATAATGGGACGGGTGTTTATATTAAGATCGCAACCTTGATTTAATCAATTGTTGACTATTTATTTTGAAAAGGCACGAAATTGCTATGGTGCGAAAATTGTGCAGATTATATTGGTTTATGGTAAATAGTCCTATTTAATTTACCATTGGCATAATATTCATGTTCTTAAGTGGAACTGATATTCATATGCGCTTCAGAAAAACTTTGAAGCGGTGTTCGTGATAGCGACCCGTTTCTAAGGACAGGGAAAAGATCAACATACCGTATGTTTTGTGCACATTTACCTACGTCACTCTTTAATGATGTGTTCTTAAGATGACAGGAAAATCTCAGCAAACACCGGAGATAGGGGGCTTTTCATTGCCACACCATCGATCTGTTTATGGATGCTTCCATTTAAGCGACGCCGTAGATCTTTCGTGCATATTAAAATAAGCTTGCGTAGAATATAACTTGGTAACATAGATGGTACAGTTAAATACTGTTTGTTGCGAAGAACTAATATATATGCAAGTATGTATTAGGTGTTGCGAACCTAGTAACAAATTAGTTCAGTTGTGACCAGAAGGATAAACCAAAGGCAGCATGAACGGAAAGTATAATCTCATGCACATTCGTTTCGTGCTTACTGGCGACTCATCAGTAGGAGCCGGTATTACGCCCTTTAACCACTATATATTTGGTCGAAGAATGTGGAATAATAGGACGGTACAATTTCCTAGACGAATGTGTAAACCTGCAATAGTGAAGCTAACATCATATAAAGTGAACGACAATGCGACTTCAACGCTAACTCACACTATATAATATATATACCGAGTCTGTAAAGGATACTAACACTATGGCTATTGCGGAGGAACAGGTGTTCAGAAATTGTTGTAATTCTCAATTTCGGTGAACTTTAGCATAAATTGATATCCATCAGGTTGGTATCATGTACCGACTCGGAAACCATGGTGTTAGTACCATGTACCTTTTCGATACAATAAATTTGGTATCGGTTACTAACACAATAGCCATAGTGTTAGTATCCTTTACAGACTCTGTATATATATTATATAGTGTGAGTTAGCGTTGAAGTCGCATTGTCGTAGACTTTATATGATGTTAGCTTCACTATTGCAGGTTTACACATTCGTCTAGGAGATTGTACCGTCCTATTATTCTACATTCTTCACCAAATATATAGTGGTTAAAGGGCGTAATACCGGCTCCTACTGATGAGTCGCCAGTAAGCACGAAACGAATGTGCATGAGATTATACTTTCCGTTCATGCTGTCTTTAGTTTATCCTTCTGGTCACAAATGAACTAATTTGTTACTAGGTTCGCAACACCTAATACATACTAACATAGATAGTAGTATGTTTGGGTCTACCGCTTAAACTATAATGTTAATTGTTTCTTCAGTTGGAACATTTGTAAACAAATACGTAAAATCGAAAGACACCATAATCTGGATTCAACATTTATATCGTAAATTCTGTTAACAAATACTAAACAATCAACAACCGAATAATTACCTAGTAGTTTGCGTAATGGTTCTAGTTTTCGGACTAACAATTTAGCTAATACATGGAACGGAGAACTGAACATTGTTAATATTGATTTGATAGGACAACATTTTTTGTGTTCTTAGTAGTCCGTGCATTGTTGGTGTAGATGATTTAACTTGTTTGTGAACCAGTGCAACAGTCTCATCAAATAAATCGGCGTCTGCTAATGCCTTTATTGCATTTATTACTTTGCGCTCATTTTGGTCTATTTCATCCGATTTATCCTTTGGTCGCGAGAATTTTGAATTTCCATTCAGCCATTTCTCCATCTCTTTTAAATAGTCAGATTTCCTGTATCAGCACGTAGTATTTTGATGTCTGCAATTCTGCTGATATCTTCAAGCGCATTTAAATTTTGCTTTGTCCATGCATGTTGGTCTGTGCATTTGATAAGTTTCATATGTGAAATCTGATCAATTAAAGTAACTTTAGACCAATTTTTACAGTCTGCTTGTAGATTCTAAGTCGGTTGTTTGTTTAAGTAGCAATTCAAATTCTGTATCAAAACCATTCCATAATTTAGGCCAATTTATTGTACCTTAATTATTAGCTGATCTATTTGAATTTGTGATAGGTTAAGTAAACGTTTATCAATATCAGTCGAGTTTAAATCACACAAAACTCCAGGTTTTATATAATTTTCTTATTTCCTCTATATTCTTCTTTTGTTTTTCTTCATAAAAGCTGGCATATCAGTAGAAATCTCATTCTTGTAAAATGTCTTAATTTATCCTATACACAAGATACACTGCAACACTGCTTGATCTTCTTTTAACTAAGTCTGGAATATGATAACCTTGTAAGATTTCTTCGATTGACTCGTAGTTTTGATTTGCGTATACTGCATATCGAACCTCCTGGGAACCGTAATTGCCTCATACACTTCTAATAATGTTCCTTTCGCGTTAATGATCTTTGTGCTCTGCATTTTAACGTCACTAATTCATTTAGGTTTAACTATTCTTTTGAAACGCAAGCCTTAGTAAAATTCATAGTACCTCAGTAGATCGCAATTTCATATTCGATATCCCGTCGAAAAGTATTTTGCAAAATAAATTTGTCAATATTTGACGCGATATCTATACAATCACTTCTGGTCACGTTAAAATCTCCATCGAACTAACGCACAAAGTTTATACCAGCATTAGTTTTCGTTAAGGCTGTCCAATTTGTGAACAAATTATGAACAATAATCTTACATACGTTCAGGATACAGTTGTCGTTTTTTACCATGCAGACTATATTTTATTATTATTTGAAAATCGCGCTTCATCTCAGGAGACCTTGAATAGATTAGCAGTCGTTCTGTCTTTTGGTATGAAATTTGCACCCTCTAACTGTAAGATGCTTATACACGATCACCCGCCACTCACTTTAACTCTGCGACAACAAAGTGAAAATTTTGGCATAGTTACTATGGATACAAACCTTAGCAGTTTTATCAATACCTTTGTTAATATGGATGTTTAGGTTAGTATGAGAATCGCGAAGGCAAGATTAACTTTTTTGAACCTTCGCTATTTATGGAGAAACTCAAATAATTCGCTGTGCCTAAAAGTCGTGTGTACAACGCATCTGTACATACAGTCTAATTAAACGCCAGTGAAACTTGATCCATTATAGTTGATTGTATCAGACGCTTACTTTTATTCGACCATCGTTTAAGAAGCATAGCACATCTGGGCTACCGATTATTAATAACTAATGCTTACACCCATAGTTGTACTTTCAGACCGGCAACGTCTTACATATGTTTTCAATTCGTTTGCCTAGTAGACTATTGGAGCAATAGCCACCTTTGAGACAAAGAACGCACCAACGGTCCTATATAAGACTGGCATTAAATCAACTGGAAGTCCTCGCAGAAGCGCCCGTATTAGGATGAAGCAGTCAGGACAATGATGGAAACAGACATTGAGCTGAAGTGAACATAAAATAATTAACATTTGTAAATTTCTTTTACTAAATCGATGCTTCTTATCGAAGCGAAATACTATATAAAATTGATTAAAAGTGAAGCACAATTTACAAATGGCTTCCGATGGGTTGAAAACATTTATTAAAGGACTGACTGCACAAATGAACAATTTGACTACAGAGTTAGATATAATGAAGTCTCGTCTGGATCATACATTAATAATAAATTCTGATGGAATCTGCATAAACGACCCAACGATTATATAGGTGGACACAACAGGAAGATCGCCAGATCAACATAGTAAATAAGGTGCGCAGATATTGACATGCCTATATATTTATTTGTGGCGAAAGCTGCAATCAGTTAATGTTCGTGACTGCATAGAAATTGTGCAGCCGACATTTCCAGTCAAGTTCAATGTATGCGAGACTGCTAGAGGTGAGAGCCGCATGTCTAATTTTGCTTTCCATATATATTCAATGCGGTTTGATCCTCGCTAGTCAGTTTGCCGTCGTACTCTGATGATGATCATGGAGCGTCGAAACGCGTCAGTGCGTGCGACTGGCGGTAGGTTTGCTATGTTGTTCGACGACTGGTTAAATACAATAGGATTGGTGTTTACTTCAAGCTCGCAAACTTGATTTAAAGAATTGTTACCACCTACTCGCGCAATCAATTATTGTATAATTGTATTGTCTACATATATACGTGTGTGGTGGAAGCTACAAACAGTTAAAGTTCGTCACTGTATAAAAATTGTGCAGCCGACATGACGTACAATATATGCCAGACTACTAGAGGTGAGAGCCGCATATCTAATTTTGCTTTCCATATATATGCAATGCGGTTTGATCCTCACTAGTCAGTTTTCCGTCGTACTTTGATGATGATCATGGAAGGTCGAAACGCGTCAGTGCCTTGCGACTGGCGGTAGTTTTGTTATGTTGTTCGACGACTGGTTAAATACAATGGGATTGATGTTTATTTCAAGCTCGCAAACTTGATTTAAAGATTACAAACAGTTAAAATCAGCTAGATTCAAATTGGGTAGTATAGGAACCGTTCCTCTGCTATGATGTGGATCATGTGTGCATTCTAGTTCATAGTTGTAAACCCTGTGTTGAGCTCAACAGCGATCTTGTGGAAGATTTCTAGTTGAATCATCTTTGTAACTATTTTTTATAATAGTGTTAGTACCATGAATCTTTTCGGTACAATAATGTTGGTATTGGTTACTAACACAATAGTCATAGTGTTAGTATCCTTTACAGACTCGGTATATATATTATGTAATGAGCGAGTTAGCGTTGAAGTCGCATTTTGGAGACTTCATACGATTTTGCTTCACTACTGCATGTTTGACCATTCGTCTAGGAGATTGTACCTTCCTATTATCCCACATTCCTCATCCAGATACATAGTGATTAAAGGGCGTAATACCGGCTCCTACAGAAGAGTCGCCAGTAAGCACGAAACGAGATATGCATGAGATTATACTTTCTCGTTCATGCTGTCTTTGGTTTATCCTTCTGGTCACAAATGAACTAATTTGTTACTAGGTTCGCAACACCTAATACATACTTGCATATATATTAGTTCTTCGCAACAAACAGTATTTAACTGTTATATCTTTTATCATATACTTAAAGGAACATTGGTCGCGCGGGCGGTGATAATATTTACTATGATCAAGGTTGCGAACTTAATATAAACACCTGACTCATTAGGTACTTACATTTAGCAGTATAAACTTTAAAAAAATATATTGCAGAAAAAGAAATTCATCCATTCAACCGGTTTCGTCCTTATTGGGAACTCATCATGTACTGTCCAGAATTTACCGCGAACAGGGCTCGAACCTGGGCACGTCTGCTTCGAAATCTGGTACTCTAACCACTGAGCCATCCTGCCGCACACTAAACACAATTTTAGTCATATATTAACAAAATTAACTGGGTTAGTTTTTTTCTCTTTTCAGGTGGAGCTTATATGGTATCCATTTAGTCCTAAAGTGCGAAATAACCATGATGGGGAAGTGGTATTGAAATGAACATTTATATATTTAAACGAACATTAGTTGCGCGGTTGGTTATAATATTTACTGTGATTAATGTTGCGAACTTGATGTATAAAACTAACCCATTATATTCTTACATTTGTCAGAAAAACTAAAAATTGTATAGTGTAGTGTGGTGTCTATTCAGTAATGACAGATTGGGGATGGTTTGTTTGAACTTTGAATCTAAATGGATGTAGTATGAGCTCCACCTAACAGAATAAAGACTAACTGAAATACGTTAGTTCGTATATATCTGAAAAGTGTGTGTAGTAAGCGGCAGGGTGATTCAGTGTTTAGAACACCAGTTTTCGGATCAGACTTGCCCAGGTTCGAGCCCTGTCCGCGGCAAATTGTGACCAGTACGTAATAAGTTCCCAATAACGACTAAACTGGTCTACTGGATGAATTGCCTTTTCTATACTATACAATTCCTAGTTTATACTGACAAATGTAAGTACCTAATGGATCAGGTGTTTATATCTTTTATTAGTTGGTAAGACCTGTGAGGTTTGTTTTTGTTTATCACGCGATACACTCAAAACCACATGGAAGCTGTATATCCGACATCGCCTCGCCGCAAAGCTTACTTTGCCATAATGCTGTTGTGTAGAGATCTAGCTTGCCACATTTTTGTGCGCTATCTTGGTAAATATGCACATGTTAACTAGAAGCTCCCTCTCATCAATCATTCTTCTTTCTTATTTTGTTTAAATTACGATTTTTGACATTTTATTAATCCTTTAAAAAAGTTCTTGTTTGTTTTTTTGTATTTAAAAAAGAAATTATTGCTTTTCTCATGGTAATATGACAATGAAGCATCAATTTCTAACGACTTTTTATGCTCTCCGTCATGATTATCATGATGATTACTTTGAACAACGAGAACCCGGCCTAAAAATTCAAAGACTCCGCCAACGTGATATTTTACACGACTGAAAACAAATCACAGAATACAACAACAATTTTGTAGTATCCAAGCTACCCAGATCAGTCTTTGGAGCGGTGCCAACAAACATTCGATAGGAATGGCATCAAACTGAAGTAAAATCAGCTGCGCAAATGACGTCACTATCATCATTAACAGTGACAGAAATTGCACAATAGCAATAGCGATCAACACTGCAATCTACACACTCTGTACTGTTACCAAGGGAAAAAATAATTCTCATGAAAAAAGCGTTGCGAAAGACAGCATACGGAATTAAAAAAATCGTTCGCGCAATAGTAAAAATTGCGCACGTCCAGTCAAACGAGATCCATAATTGAAGAATAGGCAGACTGTTGCAATGGCCAACATTGAGACTGGGAACGCTTCAATAGCTCCAATTAGAATTGAGGCAAATCCAAGAGAAAATCCACGCAGAAGTGCAATAATCAAGTTGAAAACGAATCTGGAGAAGGATGGAAGCAACAGTCGTGCCTCCCAAGTTGATAATAAATTATAAATATTTCATTGGTTTAACCGATGAGGCGCTTTGTACGGGCAAACTCCTATATATAATTAATTAAAAATAAATCATATGTATCTAGTAAAATGGCTTCTTGGGATAGTTTGAAAGGATTGGTCAGGTTATTGTTAACAAAAGATGACGAGATTAACTGCAGATTTAGGGGTAATTAAGTCAAGGCTGGATGAAATAATAATTGTGAACTCTGATTGAATTGGCATATAGCACCCAACTAATATGAGTGAAAAAAACACAAATTCCAAACATCAACTTGTAATGCAATTTGAATGACCTATACACACGCACAAAAACTCATAAATCAACACACAATAATTACTAACCCTTTTATGATTGCTGTAACTAATTACAAGTAAATCTGAAAATCAGACTTGTTCTCATCCACTAAATTTAATGAAAATCAAGAATAACTGTAATCGAAAGTTTGTTATGTGGAGTTTACTATTCTCGCAATAGATCGGCCCTTGCCTACAATAAGCAAACTTCATTATTAAGTTTATTTTCTTCTTATAAACAATATACTGAGTTGCGAACCTAGAAACAAATTAGTTCAGTTGTGACCAGAAGGATAAACCAAAGGCAGCATGAACGTAAAGTATAATCTCATGCACATTCGTTTCGTGCTTGCGGCGTCAGGCGGGTACATACTTGCCGTATATATTGCTCTCCGCCTGACATTTTGCTGTTATATATTAGTTGGATGATGTCATGCTTACCGCGAAATGTGATAAGTGACATCGGTCAAGGCCAGAGTTCATGGATTTACTGGAGTTTACAGGTGTTCAGAAATTGTTGTAATTCTCAATGTCGGTGAACTGTAGCATAAAATGGTATTCATCATGTTGGTACCATGTGCCGACTCGGAAACGATAGTGTTAGTACCATGTACCTTTTCTGTAAAATAATGTTGGTATCGGTTGCTAACACAATAGCCATAGTGTTAGTATCATTTACAGACTCGGTTTATATATATTATATAGTGTGAGTTAGTGTTGAAGTCGCATTGTCGTAGACTATATTAGGTTAGCTTCACTATTGCAGGCTTACACATTCGTCTAGGAGATTGTACCGTCCTATTATCCCACATTCTTCACCCAAATATATAGTAGTTAATGGCGTAATACCGGCTCCTACTGATCAGTCGCCAGTAAGTACGAAACGAATGTGCATGAGATTATTTTTTCCGTTCATGCTGCCTTTGCTTTACTAGGTTCGCAACACCTAATACATACTTGCATATATATTAGTTCTCTGCAACAAACAGTATTTAAAATATTATTGAAATCAAAGTTTGCGAGCTTGAAGTAAACACCAATCCCATTGTATTTAACCAGTCGTCGAACAACATAACAAAACTACCGCCAGCCGTAACGCACTGACGCGTTTCGACCTTCCATGATCATCATCAGAGTACGACGGCAAACTGACTAGCGAGGATCAAACCGCATTGAATATATATGGAAATCAAATTTAGATATGCGGCTCTGACCTCTAGCAGTCTCGCATACATTGAACTTGACTGGAAATGTCAGCTGCACAATTTCTATGCAGGCACGAACATTAACTGTTTGCAGCTTCCGCCACATATACTCATATAAGCAATACAATTAAACAATAATTGGTTGCGCGGGTGGTGGTAACAATTCTTTAAATCAAGTTTGCGAGCTTGAAGTAAACACCAATCCCATTGTTTTTAACCAGTCGTCGAACAACTTAACAAAACTACCGCCAGCCGCAACGCACTGACGCGTTTCGACCTTCCATGATCATCATCAGAGTACGACGGCAAACTGACTAGCGATGATCAAACCGCATTGAATATATATGGAAATCAATATTAAGATATGCGGCGCTCAGCTCTAGCAGTCTCGCATACGTTCGGACTTGCACTGGAAATTGTGCAGCCGCACAATTTCCATGCCGTCACGAGTATCAACTGTTTGCAGACTTTCGCCAGAGGCGAGAGCACGCATATCTATATTTGATTTCCATATATATATCATATGCGGTATATAGATACCTCGATAGTACAGTATATAGCCGTCAGTACAATGATGACAATAATTGATTGCGCGGGTGGTGGTAATTGTGATGGTAGCTTTGTTATGTTGTTCGACGACTGGTTAAATACAATGGGATTGGTGTTTACTTCAAGCTCGCAAACGTGATTTAAATAATTTTACCACCATCCTCGCAATCAATTATTGTGTAATAATATTTAAATATGCTGACATATATATATACATATATATATATATATATATATATATATATATATATATATATAAATGTGCAGAAAGCCTCCATGCGTGCCTTCTGTAAATCATCATTTATCTGAAAGTATTATGCTAATTTTTGTCATTTGAAAGATTTTGGGCTAACACTAGCAATACAACGGGGATTTGCCTTGTTCTGAAATATATTCATGACATTAGTTACAGATAATAGCCTAATTCAAACTTGCAACGCTACCATTAGGTAAACCAAAAGCAACGGCTTTGAAAGGATTGGTTAAATATTGATTATAAATGTGTTCTTTTTAGAACGATATGTGTCTAATTATTATAAGTCACGATGTCTATGCAAGTTGAATGATGTCTTAATATCAGATTCCTAACACTTGGTGACTACTAATAATGCTACAATTGTGGTATTGTTCTGCTCGTAATAAAGTTGGATCACATAAGCTAGCAAATAGAAAAACTAATGTTTTTTGCCATGGACAATCAAATTCGGTTGGGACAATGTAGCAATAGCCTCTATATAAGTCATTGTTTCTAACTTGCTATAAACACAAATCATACTATATATATGTGGATATATTTGGCCTAATGTGTTCTTGTGCTGGCATTGTATCAAAGGATATTAGTGCTTAGAAGATTTCAGTGAAGTCATCAATCCCGTTTACTCAGATTTGCCCCCAGTTGTTATTAACCATTTGCTCCTCTTATTAAAGTTGCTCGTTAATTTAATTAATTGAACATTGGTTGCGCAGACGTTGTTAACAGTTATTTAAATCAATGTTTCGATCTTGATATAAAAACTTGTCTCATTATGTACATAAATTTGTCATTATAAACTAAGCATTGTATATTGTAGAAAAGGCAATTAATCCAGTAGACCGGTTTCATCCTTATTGGGAACTCATCACGTACTATCCGCGGCAAATTCTGGACAGTATGTGACGAGCTCTCAATAAAGACGAAACCGGTCTACTGGATGAATTGCATTATCTACATTATACAACGCATTGTTTATACCGACAACTGTACGCATTTAATCTGACAGGTGTTCATATCAAAATCTTAACATTGATTTAAATAATCGGTCGTTAATTTAAATACTGTTTGTTGCGAAGAGCTAATATATATGCAAGTATGTATTAGGTTTTGCGAACCTAGTAACAAATTAGTTCAGTTGTCACCAGAAGGATAAACCAAAGGCAGCATGAACGGAAAGTATAATCTCATTCACATTCGTTTCGTGCTTACTGGCGACTCATCAGTAGGAGCCGGTATTACGCCCTTTAACCACTATATATATTATTCCACATTCTTCTACCAAATATATAGTGGTTAAAGGGCGTAATACCGGCTCCTACTGATGAGTCGCCAGTAAGCACGAAACGAATGTGCATGAGATTATACTTTACGGTCGTTAATTTGTTTGTAATTCGGCAAAAAAATACATAATTTTAGCCTCGATATTATTAAACAAGCATTGGTTGTTCGTGCGGTGATAATTATTTAAATAAAATTTGCGAACTTGATATAAACATAAATCCCATTGTATATATAAATGTTTCGTCAGTATAACCTAAGTATTGCCAAAGGTAACAAAGGAAATTCAACCAGTAGTCCGGCTTCGTATTTATTAATAACTCGTCAGGTACTGTCCAAAATTTACTGAAGACAGAGCTCGAACCAGAGCACATTTGATTTGGAGTTTGTGGCTTGACCAACTGTGACACGCCTATTGCATACTACATACAATTTTGAGTTATATACAAACATGTTTATTTGGTTAGACTTCCCGTCAGATGGAGCCTTCATGACATCTTTTACAACATTAAATTCAAACAAGCCTACCCGAATCTTTTATTATAAAATAGACATCATGCCAGCTGGGGATTTATATTAAATTGGAGATTTATGGTAGGATTTTGAGTATATATGTTTGTCAGTATAAGCTAAATGTTACCTAAGGTAGCGAAGGCAATTTATCCAGTAGATTGGTTTCGTCTTTACGGGGAAATTGTGTGGTTTTCTACTCAAATTGTTGCGGATAGGGCTCGAACTGAGGTTTATATTTTTTTGAACTATTGAATCATCAACTGCGTAACTTCTCCCGCATACTAAACGCAACTTTCAGTTTTCTACCAACTTATGTCTTTGGTTAGCCTTTCCTCCAATTGGTGCCTCTGTTGATTCTCTTAACACTTGAAGTTCTAAATAAATCTTCAATCCAATACTAGTTTTGATGGTATGATACCTGTCCTATAACAAAAAATGAGGTGGCTAATTAGATCTTTAGGTCGTAAGATATGCCAGATAGTCTCCACCTGAAGTAAAATCTAACAAAAACTATAATCTGGTTGAAAAGTGAAAATTACTTTTAGTATGTCGCAGGGTTGGTGCAGTGGATAGAGTCCTTGATACCAAAGTGAATGTGTCTTGTTTCTCGCCACATTCACGACAAATTCTGGACAGTACTTGACGAGTTCCTAATAAGGATGAAACCGGTCTACTGGAGGAATTGCCTTTTCTACATTATACAACGCTTAGTTTATATATATATATATAAATATATATATATATATATATATATAAATATATATATATACATATATATAGCAAAAGAACAACACATTGATTAAACGAGAGTATATTTATTTTGTAAAATGGAAATTTCTATTTGAAGGTAACAGGTTCCGACAGATTAATTGAGTAGCTATGGGAATTTGTATTGCACCTCTCTTGGCGGTTGTATGCATGTACTACCTGGAGTAAACCGGGTCAAAAAATCTAACTTACCATCGTATAGTTTACAAATGCTTTGTATGTGATCTATTATTGCTCATCCCATAAAAAGCATACCAAGTGGACTGTGTGATAAAAACCAATGAAGCAGACCCAGACATCAAATTCTCCCTTTGGTTTAGATAAAGACAAAACTCTTTCATTCTTGTGCATTCAACTCACGGGAGACGAAAATGGCTATTTGTCACTTGCAATATATAGAAATTCGAATTTCAACGATCAATACATTTATTACAACAGAAATGTGTGCAAATGCCGTAAAGCCTAACTGATTAACAACCTCGTAGACTGAATCAAGAATATCTGCTCTGAATAGGATTGAGGAAGAACTGGACTGTCTTAGGAAGATGGTTATATTATTCAACTACCCGAAGTGGTTTGTAGATGGCATCATCAGACCCCGTCCGATTCGTACTGAAGATACCAATAACATAGTTTCCTGAACTTATGATAAAGAGGCGGCATACAAGCCTCGTTTGTTGCATTGCGTTTAAATCGCATAACTAAGGAAAATTTTCCCAGTGTAATGTCAGTTTCACCTTTAGAACACAAAGACGCTTGAGGTTCGATGCCAAGGATCACTTGCCAATTCCCAACAAATATTTCAAAGCTAAAAAATTTACATGGACCTACGTTGGTATATGCATTTGACGTACGACAAATCAATTGGTCTACAGAATTCAACAACGTTAAACGCAGATAATGATTTTAACATGCGTGGAACTTTAACGGAAATCAGAAATTTCTGAGCATATATTTGGTATGAGACTTTTCAGTCATTTACAAAAATTTCTCAGCTCTACATAAAGCAAAGTCGAAAAACCTTTGTATATACACGAAGCCTTTTATACTAAACACCAAGTACATAGACTAATCACCAAAATATTCCTCTAAAGTGATATTACACTCGACTGTCCACGAACTACTCAATACAACTTCAATAATATTTTATCAAGGCAAACCCGACCATCCATTCGCAGAGCATCAATAAACATGTAACAGAACTGACGCCAAGCTGAACTACATTAAATTGTGCAAACGGCATTACTATTATCGTGTACAATTTGATAAATTGCGATTTGCAGACTGAGTTGTAACCAGGGCGATCAAACACAACTCATGTAAAATGCGGCATGAAAGACGACTAACGAGGAAAACATTCGTATGCGCAAATTCCAAAATAGCGAAAGCCTAGTCAAAATTCAATACATCGATACAGGAATAACCTGATCTCAAACACTACTTTGTTACAGACTAAGAATGAACCCATAATACAGAGACACGAAACCCTTAAAACTCAAAAATGATACAATGAAGGTACGTAATCGACACAACTATTCTCGATATATATATATATATATATATATATATATATATATATATACCTGCCTGTATATTTGTTTATATCAAGATCGCAATCGTAGTTAAATCTTTTATCACCACCCGCGCAACCGGTGATTGTTTAATCGTACAACTGCCTGAAGTAAACACTAGTGAAGTTGAAAATCAGACTAATTCTTGTTGCGAACAAAACGCAGAATATAACGTGAGATATCTTTTATTCTTTTATTATATTTTTCTCGAAGTAAACTAACTCATGGACAATACATACCCTCTCGAATGTGTTTATAAAATATATTTAACACCGATACGATATATGTATAGCGCATAACCGGGTTAAAACCAAACACTGCATAAAGTACCAAAAGCAAATCATCGAGTAGACCGGTTTGCAAGCAATTAAACCACCACCCGCGCAATCAGTTGTTGTTTAAATCAAATTCTTGTCAGAATTTGCAGCGACTTGTGTTCGAACCAGGCCACATTGCTTTTGAATCTTACACTCATCCACTACAGATTATATTTGATGTAACGAGCTCTTTATGCGAACTTAAATTGTACTAGTTATACTTTGATCGTTGTTTTCTCTTGATAAAGGCACAGTTGCTCGTAGCGCGTAATGTTTCGCGAGTATACTTGTGTTCAGTTGCGCTTTGCAAATGAGTGTGTTTAACTTAAGTTCGTTGGGTATTTGTTCGAGCGCAATTTTCACAAATTTTGTGGGTTTTTTGTATTAACTTAAGTTTTGTTTCATGCAGCTGTTTTGTGTTGACAGACCTGACTTGTTCCATCGGCTTAATGTAGAAACTTATTCTGCTACTGCCTTTTTAGTTTATGCTAGGTGAATTTATTCGTGTACAGACAACGCGTATTATAATAGTCCATTTTATTCACAACAGACAGGCAGATTGAGCAAGAATGAGTGCGCGTTTACGTAACATTTATACCTCACGCTGGCATACACTGCTGAGTTGAGCATATTAATGGTTTAATTTGACTTTGGTCATGTTCCGTGCTCAAAATAATATTTAAAACATCAATTCACACTTCACTAGGCGACTATTCGAACAATCCTGATTTAAATTGTGCTACCGATTTTATTGCTACTACTTTAACTACTTTCTAGGCTAGCAATAATTTACACAGTTGTTTTATTGTTATTTGTGCATATTCTCTACTAATTTTATTAAAAGAAGTATTAGAAGTAACACTATTTTTGCGTGTTCTATTGCCTGTTGTGTAACGCTTACTTTAATAGCAACGAACGATTCAGATTTTCCCACCTCTCTGACTAAAACGTGTATTCCCCTCATTGTTCGTCTACTCACCAGCAAACGTCTCATCAAAGAAGCATATCTGATGTGTCTATGTTTGCATTTTGAGCTTAGCTCGTCAGACATTTAGTTTTTTGTGCTTCAGCTAGCAACATTAAGAAATACAATGCTTACGAAGAATTCTTAAAAGGAGAGAGAAATGGCTATTGTTAGTTTGCCCAGCTTTATCTATTCTATATTGACCGAAATAACAGATTTCCTTGCTTTTTCACAAAGGATTTCTAAGTGAACTCACAACTTGTGATATAAGTTTCAGTTAAGCATTTCGGATGGTTTGACACTCGTGATCGCCTCGAAACATTCTACAGTCAAGCCCGCCTATGATTTATCAACGTTCTATACCTCAAACCTCGTCACGTCATCCACACAAGTGGCTACTGTTACTACCGTTTCTTATTCTCACCGTTTTTACTCTTATCATTTCAGCTATTATTCTTTTTTTGGTTGGTGCCAAATAATGTGCTTCTGTGTCAAGTTAGTTGGACACTTTTGATTTCTCTCCGTCTGTTAATAATGGAATACATGATAACCGAAACTGGTTGACTTACAGAACAGATGTTTTCAAACATTTACGGCATAACTTATAATATTACCGCTCTAGACATTTTTCAACTGAAAAGCTTTTGTTTGTAAATATCCCGTTTTGACGATCGCGTTAGAAATTGAATACATGAAAGAAAATTCATTTTTGTTCTATCCGGCAGTGGTACCGCTATCCTTGTTATCAATTAATTAATTACGCGAATAACCCGAGAACGGAGAGTGTCAATTCGCTAAAAAAAACTACCGTGAAATTACGCGAAAGTTTTTATATTCACTGCATCCCCCATGCATACACAGTTCAGTATAGAACTTATAAAAGTTTTACCTCGTCTATCAAATAGTTTTTATTGAACTAGAAAGTGAACTGAACTAGTCTGCTTTATACCTGACGCATTGTGTTAAATTCTTTATTGTTGCTAGTGTTCTTGTTTGGGTTCCTCCAATTAATGTGCACTAGTTCGAAGAAACTTGCGTATTTTCAGCAACACAGGGCAGGAAAGAAATGTTCAATACTACAAATGCTGCTACAAGCTATGGAGTAGGATTTTCACGTCAAACCATTGGCAGTTGCCCGGTAACAAATTTTTCATCTGGTCATAAACCGACATCAAGCCAACACACGTTTTGTAGTACTTCACAACAGCAACAACAACAACATCTTCATCAGACACCTATCCAAGCTCATTCTCAAAACTATTTACAACAGAGTTTAGCTGCAGGTTGCTCCAGGCAGTTGCCAAAGTCTTCAGCATCTAAACATCAAACAACCAAAAATCCAGCATTGTTTATTTATCCGCCGACAAACCATCATAAGGATATTAACTATTCTTCCGGTCTTGTCACCCAAAACCCAGGCGCAATTGACACTTTTTCCGAATACGATCACCCTAGACCTCTTACTTATATTGGCTCTATGCCGATGAGGAGAAATTGTGAGCTTCCAGCTAGTGTTAATTTCACAAATTCGGCAGTTGAAAGTGATTTGTTGCCCAATCAAGGAAATTTAGTCTGTCTTCCCAAAATTTCCAGTCCAATAACAACATATACGAAAACGACAGAAAATTTGCCGTTAACTAGTTTGTTTTCGGATAACTCTACAGCTGTATCTAGCCGTGGCTATCATCTGAACACTTTAGGGAACTTGATATCTAGGCAAGAGATGGATTTCGCTAACAATATGTTTCCATATTCACCAAGAACATCTCATGGTTCATCGTATTCTCAGTCACAAATGAACTCGATAATCTCCAATCCAACCGGTGGACATGGAATTGGGGAAAGCCGTGGAATGGGAGAATATCTTCCTCCTGACTATCCAAGTGTACTTAAAGAGATTTCCCGTGGGGACGAACATAGCGTTGTTCAGTGCACAAACGATACAACTAATCTGCCGATAGGAGGTAAGTGTCTGGGCTTAAATAACGAAGTTGAATGTGACCCAGTACAGCGAAATAGTCGACTTGGAGGCCAGCTTGACAATTTGGTCCTGGTTAGTGGAGTGTGTCAAGAAGATGAAGGAACGTGTCCTAATGATAAGGATAATGATGATGCTGAAGCAGGTGCGAGTAGCAGTGGAACGGGATTGACCGGCACCTTGGTAACAAACTGCGACAACACTGGTGAGGGAGGCATGGATCGTGAAACTTGGGACAAAAAAATTGACTTCCTCTTGTCTGTGATCGGTTTTGCCGTTGATCTTGGCAATATTTGGCGTTTTCCCTACATCTGTTACAGAAACGGTGGTGGTAAGCCCAGTTGTATTGCCCGGATATAAATTGTGTTTCTATTTATTTGTTAAAAGAATAAATGCTATACAATATGCCAAGTGCAACTTTTCCTGATGCATCCTCCTTTTTCCAAACAATAATTTATATTTGTATTCAATTTCTGAATTGAAAAGAGCTGTACATTATAAATGTATAAACTCTTAATCACTATGGCTAAACACCCCTGCTGGGAAAATTATTATTTCCTTACTGATTTGTTGGAAAGTAAGATTTTTCAGGCTTTCTTACACCAGTCGCATAAAATAGCAAATCTACAGGCAGTCACGCGTACTGACGCGTTGTTATCTTCAAAGTATAACGAAAAACTGACTAACGAGGATAAAACCGCAATTTATCTTTAAGTTATGAAGTGTCAGATAGTTTTTTGTTGTGCGATCGGTAAGATCCAAAGTGATTGGTATTTATTTCAACCCGGTATACTTGATCTAAATAATTGCTTTAACCACCAATCAATGATCATTTTATATTGTACATTTAGTTGTTAATTGGCCGCTCAGAATAAATTTAAGTACCGTTTTCGTACTAATCCGAAAGGTGTGAACTTTATTCGGATGCCACAACACTGATCTCTTTCCAATAAATATTGCGCTTTAATCATTTTTTCAATAACTCGGTAAGTTCTCCAAGAGCTTTGGTATTCTGTTTTAAATTTTATGGCGCAATTTGATTAGTTTTACGTTATTTGTTGCGTTGAATTAATATAAATACAATTCTGTATTAGACATTGCTTAACTAGTCAATAAATTATTTCGAACGGTACCAGAAGGATATGCCAGGGTGAGCGGGAACAAAAGGTATAATTTTATGTATACATTTGTTTCGTGATTACCAGAGACTTTATAAATAGGTGTGGCACTACGTCAAAAATCACTAGAAAATTACAGATCGCACCAGCCAACTGCCTTGAGTACCTTAGGTGGTTGCACTGTCCAACTGTTCCTCATTTTGTGATAAATAAATGTAGTGTCTTGGCTATAGTACCGGTTTCTATTGATGAGTCGCCAGCAAACACAAAGCGCATGTGTAAATGAGAGCATACCTTTTGTTATGCTGGCTTCCGCATACACTTCTGGTTATAGTTGAACTAATCTGCAATTAGGTACGCAATACCAAACACATAATCGACTCGATTCGTCTGTTAAGATGATCTTCTCTTCGATAGCATGGTAAGTAGATTTTATTTGACATTATGTGGCATGTCTTACATGAAAAAGAAAAATATAATATATTTTGAGCAAGTTTCATCAGATTTTCAGTGAAAAGTTTAAGAGATTACATTCATAACAAAATTTCTATAACGCTGAATATTTAGAAACTATTCTAAAAGTGAGTCAAATCTGGCAGAGCAGCAGATATTTTCATTTAGGAAATTTACATCTTATAAGTAAACTGTTTATTGTATAAAACTTTTCAAGTTATATTTTTTCGAGTCAAAAACCTGTTTGAACTTCTCCGAAATCCCGTCTAGACAACAAACATTCGAGCAATAATTACGCATGAGGTGTTGCACACCTAGTAAAAAATAGGTGAAACATGACCAGAAGGAATATATATATATATATATATATATATATATATATATATATATATATACTTTACTTTACTGCAGTGCTGACTCCTTTTGGAGGATAAGCCGGCTCCATAGAAATCCCGTTGTACCTCTCCATGCCCGGGCGGTTGGCGTCATTCGGAACATCGAACATTCCAACACCCGAGAATAAATAGGTCTTTCGCGCTGAGTACAGAGCGCGTCGCTTGCCGGGGACGCCCGTAGCATAGACGGTGGTTAGCTGACATTTCATGGGTTTCTTGGGAATTTGTTACAAGTGGTGTCCCCTCACATGGTATATATATATATATATATATATATATATATATATATATATATATATATATATATATATATAATTATGTATTAGGTGTTGCGCACCTAGTAACAAATTAGTTCAAATATGACCTTCTGGTCATATTTGAACTAATTTGTTACTAGGTGCGCAACATCTAATACCTAATTACATATGTATGTGTTCTCCGCCACAAACAGTATATAACTGTTAATCGAGCAATAATTTGCAACAGCTTACCTGTAGTTGTAGAGTACCAGGCATGACCTTTTTGTTGAAGCTGTTGGTACTTGCGAGATGCTTTGTTAAGATTAACTGTGTAATCGTAATTGTGTATACATTTTTGCGCACCCAGTACCAAATTAGTTTTAATATGACCAGAAGGATAACAAAAGGGCACAATCTCATGTGCACATTCTGTTCATGCTGACTTTGGTTTATCCTAAAGGTCAAATTTGAACAAACTTGTTACTAGGTGCGCAACAACCAAAATAAAATTACATATATATTAGTTCTCCGTCAAAAACAGTATCTAACTTATATATTTAATTGAATGATGTCATGATTAACGCGAAATGTGATTACAGATATCGATCAAGACCAGAGTTTAAGGATTTACTGGAGTAACAAGTAATCAGAAATAGTTGTAATTCTCCATTTTGTAGAACTAAAGCATACATTGAAATCCATCATGGTGGTACCATGTACTGACTCGGCAAATATATTGCTAGCACCATGTACTTTTTCAGTACTCAACATTGGTATCGGGTACCGACACAATAGCCATAGTGCTGGTATCCTTTGCAGACTCGGTATATATAATATATAGAGTGATTTAGCATTGAAGTCGCATTGTCGAGACTTTATGTGATGTTAAGTTCACTACTGCAGGTTTACACATTCGTCTAGGAGATTTTACCGTCCTATTGTTCAACATTCCTCCCTCAAATATATTTTGGGTATAGAACGTAACACCGGCTCCTTCTGTTGATTCGTCAGTAAGCACAAAACGAATGCGCACATGAGATTAAACGTTCCGTTCATGCTTACTTTAGTTTACCCTTTTGTTCTTATTTGAACTAATTCGTTACTGGGTACAACACCTAATAAACAGTACATATATATATATATATATATATATATATATATATATATATATATATATATATATATATATATTACTTCATACAACAAACAGTATCTAACTGATGTATTTAAACTCTGTAAGCAACATGTGCTAGGATTTCAGCTAAATTAAATTTACTCGAAACCTAATACACAATTTAATATGCATTATTTCTCCGCAATAGGCAGTTTCTAGCTATGTGATCTTAAAAAACGAGACTCTGTTAAGTTGTTTTTCATTGATAGAGCATATGGCCGGATCTGGTATTCAGATGGCAAACCGCTGTTTGGCAGCGGCTGCAGTACATCTTCAGAACGAACAATTAATTGTTTCTTCATTTGGTTCACAGATTGTTGAAGGTAGAATCTAATTGAAGTCCTATTTGATTCGTGGAACAAAAAAGGGTTACAGTTATGCCTAAAACTTAACCGGGCCAATTCTACTAAAATTATCATTAAATTTTTCATGTGTTTACCTGAATACAAACGACGATTACAACACGAGTGTTTATTTCATTTATATTAATTAGCTCTTATTAACAAATATATCATGGAATAAATTAGCTGCGATGTAAAATACAACACAGCGATCTGTATATGCCTGTTTTTGTCTATTAAAACTATATTATTACTTATGCTTTACATTAAATCAATTGAAACGTTAGAGCATATAGTAATTTTCATTTTATAAATGCAAATAACAATTTTATTGTTTAAACTGATTTTGCATTATATCCTCAAATAATAAATATGCTAGTTGACAGTGGATTCAAATATTTCGGTACGCAATCCGAAAATCAGGTAAGTTGAGTAGGTAGTTTTGCTGTTTTGCGACTGGTCAAACACAGTTGACTTGGTGTTTATATCAAGCTCGCAAACTTCATTAAAATAATTTTTTAGGTATTTTATACGGCCCTTTTTTGCTGAAATTCGTCAGATAAAAAAACGAAAATAAATACGGTTTTAAACGAATCAATCCAAAAAGCAAGAAAGTTGCAGCATAATTATAATTATTACTCCACTATCCGCAATGCTGTTATTTTATTTTTGAACGTTACTTAGAGAAATTCTTGCTGCAATAATTATATGCTTTCGATTAATTAGACATAAGATGCTACGGTGACCACTATTTGCGCATTTAAATAGCACTTATGTTCGTATTTGATTGAAGAATACTTTTAAATTAATTTTTCGCCTTATTTATCCATTTATTTTCATTTTTCACTTTGTTACATTTATTTTCTTTGGGTTATATTACTGCTGAAATTGTAGTACTGGGCATGCCCCTGGATAACATAGATTTGTAAGATCGTTGACTTAAAGGGGTCATCGATTAAATTCATTTCTAGAAAGATGTTTTGTTGAATCATTAGCTCGTTCAATGGGCGTCTGGTAATGATCTAGCCATCCTAAAGCAATCAGGTTAGTAAATTGTTAACAATCGACTGGATAGCTCTGCCAACCCACTCTTTCCTATATGACTTTTCAATTTTAAATCTTGAGATGCATAATAAAATTCAGGTAAAAAGGACTGAAGAATGTGGTTCAACAGACATTTCATAAAACCAATCTCAATTTAAAAAAAAACTCTGTCTGCTAGGCTCCTTTACGTGCCAAACTGAAATTAGTGTTCTTAATCATAGAAAATAGAAAATTATGTGAATATTTTTTTAGTTCATTAATTTTATCGTGTGATAATAAAATTTGCATTACTATATCAAATGCTCAACACACAGAGGATAAACTTGAACAAGTACTGCAAAAACTCAAAAATCTAATTTATATGTGAATTGGTGAGGAAAACTACAGGTCGCCAAATATTTTATAATAAAAATTCTCAGATTATACGATTGCAAGACTACGCCAGAAGATCGCAATAAGAGATATTTTCAAATCCAAATAAACGATTCGATTTAAGAAACTAAACTTATAATTAGTTTTCAAATTTGTGAATCAAAGGTTATGGATCTTTGAAATCGGCGTTGGAGCTATGGTATGAAATAACAAATACGCCATCTTGACAATTAAATTCTGCCTGGCGAGTGCATTTTCATAGTTTAAATTTTACAATGATTTGAAAGACAATGCCGAGTGGCGGAGATGGTCGTTTTAGATCAAATTCAATGGGCTCGTGCACGCAATGATAAAGCCCAAAACCAAAATTTGTCCCGTCTAATTGAATTTAGTTATTGATTCGTGCGTTACGTTTGGACTGCAGTTGTACTCGACAAGGAACTAGCCAAACAGATGATCACCTGAGATAGAGCAGAATGCTATAAATATTAAAATGGTTATTTTTATAGCTATCTATACACGGTTCAAGTTGTTAACTGTGGATGGTTGTTGCCTGATCACTTTATACTTATATACTTCTCAGTTTTGCTAATGGTATTGATAAATGCCAAAACAACTCGTGCCTTGTAGACTCGCATTTTGGTAACTTTTGAAGCAGAACTTTAATTATAATGGGATATTTCAAAGCAAATTCACTAGCATTGGCGGTTCATATTAAAATACACTAAATTGGTGTGCGAGAGTGACGGTAGCTATATATATATATATATATATATATATATATATATATATATATATATATATATATATATATATATATATATATATATATATATATATATATATATATATATATATATATTAATATATATGTGTGTGTGTGTGTTCGCAAGCTTGCTTTAGAAGAATTTATGCCATTACCAGCACAATCATGAATTGTGTATTTGTATAACAGACTTTCAATCGATTTCATAGTTCTGACGAGTATCTACTCAAGCTGAACTTATTCATATGCTGGTGAATCGTTATCTGTCGTTATTTATTTCTTCTAGATTAAATCTATTCAACTGTAGAAATCATCATAAGCTCTCAAACTGCATAAGCTTGAATAATTGAAAGCAAATTGTGCAAATTAAAATAACATCGAGTTTGTGAAATTTATATAAACACCAATCCTATTTTTAGACATAAACATAAAATAGCAAAACTGCTCTCAGTTTTAAATGCCAATTGTTGTTGTGCTATGCTCCATGGCTTCTTAAATGGTAATTTGTCGGTTAACTCAATTTCAAACTGTTATGCCAATAAAACACCTTTAAATTTTAATTAGGGCTAAGTGTGTTAATACGCTTCTCTATTTGGGAGCCAATTCAATAAATTGACGTTGCCTAGAACAGTGCCAGCAGAAGAAATTCGTTCGTGCACCGACATAACCATGGGGATTCTCAAGCCTCATGCAAAACTGTGCGTAGTTACATTTATTCTTTTTTTTAACATTTTGGACTGCTATATATTTTTTGTTCTTACTTTTTATGCCGATTGTTTTACTTTTTAAACAAATTGTAGCCGGATGAGTTATATAACTCAACCGCAGCCCAACGAGACTTGTAAGCGGCATTCAATACAGTGTTTTGGTAAAAATTTTATTAACATCGCAATTGCCGATCTGAAATGAAACCTTATTTCATTAACTATAAGATTTTTTAAATATAATTAAAATACCGTTAGAACAAAACAAGATAGTTCTGAAATCGCCATGGCCTTCCAAGTTAAAATCTCTTGGACGCGGGTTTGTGGCTTATGGCAACTTACCTTTTATTCATTCATTTTGTGGCATATCCTTCTGGTCTTATATAAAATACATTTTTCCTAGATGTCCTATGTTTAATACAGGTATATATTTATGCTAGTTCTGTGTAGTGAAGAATGTATAAAACAAAACCATGATTATTAAAAATATAATATTTCTTAAAAAGCGTAACAATTATATTTTAATATTATTCTATTGCGGTGCACTTCCAACTATGTATGCATTGAGACAAAATTTCATTTCATATAAATTGCACATATGCTCCTACGGATAAATCCAAATTGTTTAAACCAGACCATTGCTGTCTAAGCAAACTGAATGAAATCGACCGTGGTTCATTGGATTCATGGAAGAGAAACTACCTACTATACCACAGTTATGTCCTTAATGGAGACCTCTTCAATCACATCAAATAAAGGCTAAATAATCTTGCTTTATTATGTTTTCTTTATTTGGTTTGACGAGCTGCAAACTAAGAAAGATGCTAAACAGTCGGTACTGAAATATTTGTAAAAAATGTCGAACTGGGAAGAAAATCACTTCGTGAGATTAGTCACGGATCAGATAAGTCTGCAAAACTCAGTCGCGCACAGATTTATCTCTTTTAAACTAGGATATCCATTTACCTTGTTTACAAGATTTTATTTCCATGAGCATGGGCAGGTTTGTTGTTTGTCCATCGGTTGATCAGCAAGGGACATATCCCTTAGTTATCCTTAACTTTATTAATTTAATGTCTGAATATTTAAGAATTTTGGTCTGATCTTAACTAGTTTATTAAGCATGATGCAAACTCATATTAACGTAAATACAGTCAATAATGAATTAAAAATATAAGTAAATGATTGGGCTACGTTATCTACAAGCTGAAGTCGGCATTTTCTTTACTTAAAAATTGTCAAGTATCCTAATTTTAATCGGACCATGACGTATGCCACTTATATATTTCAGAACACATTTAAAACACTTTTCAAATTTGGAAAGCAGTATGCGAAGCTAATTCTACCGTACAAAATATTTGATAAAATAAAAATAGTAAAATGAAATATTTCTGTGAATATTTCAGTACGTTACAATATTTGGACAAAATGTCTGGACGCATAATTAAGTCGAATATGCTGTATCGTTTATTTATTTTAACCTAGAAAATCAAAACGCAGAAATGCCATTACAAAATTTACAATTTAAAATGCAAATCTCATTTTCTTCCAGTTTAATCGAAAGGCACACGTTATTGCAAAATTTACCTTATTTTTTGCTTATTGTTGATGAAAAATATCTGTTGCTGCCATATTTCGGCTTTTTTACTTCGCTAATCTAGACATCCACCAAAAGGTCGTTGTTTGCTTCAATCCGATATTGTGAGTATTGTACTTTTTATGTGTGATTAGAGGCCTGATTATGATACCGTAAAGTAGGAATCGAAACGTCGCCAGTCAACGGAGATTACATCATACCTCATTTACAGTGGTTGGTATGAACTATGCTAAAGCCTTTGGAAGAAAGGCACGAATCCGCACCCAGCCAATAAGAAGACAAACTCGATGCGTGCTTGGAAGTGAGGATCAATCGGTTCTTCGCGAAACTGAGAGTACAAATCGAAAACCCGCGATTACGCCAATCGCGGAGATGCAACAAGTCGTAATCGCGTTTAGTTCTTATAATTCACGTTTGCAACATTCAGTTGCATTTTGCTTCTTATTTACCCGGTTAGGTTAGAATGCAATATTCTATGCAAACGTTTTAGTGATTGAATTTAGGTCGCTAAACGAGTATACGAGTTCAAAGTTCTCATCAGAATATTGCCGTCCAACGGGCCTAAATACCGGACAACTTCACTCTTATGATTTTCGTTTTAAATGGAAATAGTGCAGGCAATCCTATCTAATCAGAGCTAAATATGACAACACGGTTATGTTGGTCTTCTTCTCGACTTCCAAACGCTCTAATAATCATTACTCATTCAGTTTTAAAAGGCGTCTCATCTCCTCTTTCTTATTTATAAACTTCTTTGAACACGAAGTCAAGATTAAGATTGAACTTCATGTATTTGACACACGTATTTTTTATCTTCTTGCCTAGGGCCTCGTCAGGCATTGAATTCATGTCTAATAATTTCACAAGCTATTCTCAAACTTAAAGAACGCCGATTGAAGACTGAATGGGCAACAGGTTTCAATATGTTAATACAAAATTTTTAATCTTGTTTCATTTTGGGCATACTTATTCTGAACGTTAACATTTAAAATTGATTATAACATAATAATTTTCTGTGGTCACGAGAATATATTGTTGTGATCTTCAGCAAACTAGGAAAATG
Source organism: Eudiplozoon nipponicum (assembly GCA_029291075.1). Lineage (NCBI taxonomy): Eukaryota > Metazoa > Platyhelminthes > Monogenea > Mazocraeidea > Diplozoidae > Eudiplozoon > Eudiplozoon nipponicum. The sequence goes on along the minus strand of JAQBSW010000855.1, from coordinate 107,526 downwards.
TCAGTATTAGACTGATGAGATATATCTGAAATGAAAACTGAAACAATCGATCCAGTGATACAATGTTAAATAAATAAATCACTCCGGTCCGACCTTTACAGCCAGTCCTTACTTACCCTTTAAAGCTGTTTATAAGGATGAAACCATGAGCTGGCTAGAATTCGTTCAGGTTTGAAATATTTAACTACCAGCCTGGCACATTCATTTGGTATGGCCAAGCAACTAGGCAGTATCAAGCATTAACACAACCAGAGACAATAATTTTCTGCATAAATAAAGTACAGCGCTGCATAAAATCTGATCGAGCATAGCTCAAATTATTGTATCCGTCTCCTTAAATGAAGATTCATAATTATGTAGATTTGCAAAGCGGATTCAAGCCAACTGCATACATTACATTCGCTAAATGTTACGGCAATTCAAAGCTTTGTATGTGTTTTATATCATTAATTCATATATTATTTCTATTTTACCACAGTATTTTTGTCTCTTAGCTAAGTAATTATAGACTATTAATACTCTCTTTATAATATTAATCAATAGGAAATGAAATGTCCTGATTTATGCAGTGTCTTGCTTCTCCAAAAATAAAAGGAATTTAATTCGAAATTGGTGGCAACAGATTTACAGAATTTTTCAAACTGTCGGAGTAATCTTTTAATATATGAATAAAAAATATTTTTTGGTTAATTTGTTTTCAAGCCTGGGATTTATTTAGGAGATTCTGTGCTCTTGGAATTTGTTGGTAATATATCAAATGTAAAAACGTTTTTGAAACGAAATAACAATAAATTCAGGAAAAGTTTAAGTGTAGAAATATTGATTGCTATTTATAGGGGAAAAGATTTAAAACATCAAATTATTTTGATAATCAGTTAATTTTTAAAAAATTAGATGTGGATATTATACTTTAATACGAAAAATAAAAGTATTTCATGTGTTTTCTTTTGCCTCATAAACGAAAATTCATTATGTGCAAAAAGTTTTGACATTCTTACTAAAAAGAAAAGTAATTACTTTTTTTAGATGACCTTTTTATTGTTTACTTATGAACATTCAAATAGAATTGACTATACGCACGATGTTTATTTACTTTATACTAGTTTACTTAAAGATCCTTTTTTACCTTATCGTTATGTTAATAGTTGTTAAGGATGCATTCGTAATTTATTAGTATATACCTTTAATACAGCTTGACCGTTTCGTTTGTTGAACTGGCCTCCATTCACAAATGCAATCCTGTCACATTTGATAGTATCCTAGGTTGTATTTCATGCTTTGGGTGTTTTCCTAGCAACCTGATCTACATTATCAGCACAAAAACCGTCCGAGTTTGCTCTTATGCGTATACATTATGAATTTATACAACTCTTAACATCAATTGGACAGGTTTTGAACTATAGCAATTTTACATATCTTGTAAATTAGCTGTTACTGCTGACATGTCTTGTTAAATTCGCATTTAAAATTTTACTCTAAAAAATTGAATTAGTTCTGAAATTATTTTTTATACTATCCAGTGTAATATTTCGCCTTACCGTACGCAAAATAATTATTCTAGCAATAATTTATTTTTGGAACATCTATTTTACACTTCAAAAGAAGCTAACTTAAATAGGGAAAAGTGATGCAGTATCGAAAGAAGAGTAAGTTACCAAAGATTTACCTATTCTGTCACGCTGAAAAGGTAAGAATTTATTTAAAATCCAGTCATGGCTTATTCATTTGTTTTGCCTTGCAGATAGATCTAAGATCTGTTTGCTAAACTATGAGTTATTTAAGTTATAATCAGTCCGTTCCTCATTCTTGTTTTTGTTTAAGCTGGGAATGGTCGCTTTGTTTCCGACGACAAATATTTCTTCTTGTGGCCTAGTAGGGCTCAAGGTTTAATATTCTGAAGGATCTTCTACGAAATAGCCCCTCGTACTCAATGTTCACGCTTTAGTTCATGTTAAGGTAATTTAGCCTTTGCTGTTTTAGAGTTTCAACATTTATTCACACCAAGCTTGTGGTGTTCAAATAAAGAGCAGTGGAAAGTACAATTCTAACTGCTAATTACGGTCTTCGAATATCATATAGAAGAAACCAATAATTTATCGCTCGGGTGGTGGTAACAATGCTTTAAATCAAGTTTTTAAGCTTGAAGTAAACACCAATTCAATTTTATGTATCCCTTCGTGGAACAGCATAGCAAAACCGCCATCAGCAACACATACTAACGCGCTTCGACCTTCCATGACCATCATCAGAGTACGATAGCAGACTAACTAGTAAGGATCAAATCGTAATAAATATATATGGAAAGAAAAAATAAATATAAGGATCTCACATTCAGTTGTCTCGCATACATTCTACATGACTGGAAATGTCGGCAGCCAAATTACTATGAAGCTTTTGCAGGTTTCTCCGTACATACTAATAGGTAATACATCTAAACATACAATGATAACTCGGGTGGTGGTAAAAATTCTTTAAATCAAGTTTACGAGCTTGAAGTAAACACCAATCCCATTGTTCGACGACTGGTTAAATACAATGGGGTTTGTGTTTACTTCAAGCTCGCAAACTTGGTTTAAATAATTATATAAAATAAACTTTCCTTTCTCGGTTTATCTTCAAGTATCTAACAATTAACATATATATATATATATATATATATATATATATATATATATATATTCGAAATGCAAAATTTGTAGTAATATTTAAACTGGAAAAAATATGAAATAAAAAATGTCTTATCATTTACTGCACCATCTCCTATTCAAACTGATTACCCGAGTATGATTTGTTTGTTTGCATAAACTTGTTTCCGTTCTTGCACTTGGTAAGGTTATGTTATGAAAATATTGTGTAATTGCTGACGTGAATTTGTCATCTAATTTGACATAGGCTTTTAAATTTCAATTGTATTACACTAGTTATTTATCATTTGGTCTTGAATCTGACAAAATTTCTTAGGCAGTAAAGAATCACCTATAATTCCAAGGGATTTTTTAAAAGTAAAAACTTACCTGAGTCAATTGATTCGTGTGTTTATTTCTACTGCTCTCCGCATCAAGTTTTGATCACTCAAGTTTCGTAACAAATTTGGCTCCATGTATTTTCGTTCGTTTTATATCACGACTTAATGAGAATACTACATTTTTCTTTTTTCACAGCTAAACCTAAATTTTTGTCTACTAATTCTTATTAATTTGTCTTTTTGATCTCTTTTTATATTGAGGTACCCCGTCGTGAATATTTAAATCTGGTTAATGCTACCAAATAATTTTATCTCTAAGGTGCATTTATTATATGCTACTTTAACTGCCTTATCCGGACCTTAAGAATATGAATCCAATCGCGCTGCTGATAATTCCTTTAGACATAAATATGCTTGAACGCTGTAGTCTCGTGAATTAAATGTAACAATCAACGTTAAAAGTGGCCTGGCCATTTTTTGTTGGAAAGTCTTAGTATTGGCGAAATATTTTGTTCACGTTCAAAATTTTCAATATCTACCTGATTCGCATTGAGATTATTCTTTTTATAAAGGGTTCGGACACATCAAACCTAAGTTGGACAACCGACGTCGAGGGTCGTTTTCAATGATGAGATTGCATTTGCAAATTATTCTAGTAAATATGTCCCCCAACATAGCCTATCTGCGGCATAAAAACTGCTCTCAACACACTGTGGCGTTATTCCAGCCCACAGCTATCACGCGTATTATATGTGCAATTCAGACAACATATATTTCAACTGCACAAAGCACAGAATCAAATAGTTTGATTGGAATAAGCACAAAAAATTGCAGTAAGAAGTCGAGTGTTCTGAGAAAATTTCGGAACTGTTGCACTGATGAATTGCTTTTTCTACACTATACAATACTTAGTTTATACTGACAAAATTATGTACATTATGGGTCAGGTGATAATTTCAAGATCTCAAACGTGATTAAAATAACCTTATATATCCACTAGAACTGCCTAGTTGTTGAATTTTTGACTTATACCTAAATATAGAAGCTTAAATTTGGACTCATTTATGACCATATTTGATACATCACCAAACAATGCTTCAACTTGCTCGGTGTTAAGAATATATGATTTAATTTTATTGTCTCTCAAATTCTGATAAAAACTACCTCAGTTCTTGACGCATTTTAAAGACAGGTATCAGTTTATTTATTATGGTAAATTAGATTATCTTTTCTTGTTATTTGAAACTTCAATTCGAAAAACGCGAATGATTCTCCGCAATGAAGTCCAAACCAATCCACTTTCATGGATATAGATATTAATCCTAAATTGATTCTTCTTCGGGCAAACTTTAAATAATGATGATCAAATTATATGTTTTAAAATAATTAAAATTAATTTTATGGTGGAAAACAGATAAGACGATTTAGAAATCTTTCGAGTGTTAAGTGATTTTTGGAATTATGCTGATTTCTTTGCACGTTTGTCCTTCATAAAACCATGTACAGGCAAATAGGTTGCTTAGTAAACGTTAGAAAAGAAATAATGTGTGTAACAATATTCATCAATTCTGGCCTTATTTTTCTAAACAAATCTTTATATATTTTGCGATTCTGATTTTAAAAAAAGGTTCACATCATAGTATGCATAACATACTGGTAATTTCACTATGACGTATAACATTTGTTGTTCTTTGAATTTAGCCATAAGGAAGTTACTTATTTCTCACTAGGTCTAGAAAACCATCAGTAAACTGAATAATTTAGCGTTTACTTTGTCAAAAATACTTATGTTTTGCGTCGAGATATTTTGGAAAAACTGCGACCACCTTGAGCAAAAGATTGAATTGAACAGCCAAGACGCTTCTCAGTTTTCTTCTAGCGGAGTTAAAATTTAATGATCTTATGCATTGAGCAAGAGTCACATATTGTTCCATAATAGGTGTTATTTGGATGGTAGACAGTATATTCTAGAAGCCAAGAATTAAAATGCCATGAAGTCATAAATGCCAATAGGACAGCTCAAATTATGATTTCCCGTTCACATTAATTTTGAGACTAGTTTCCGTGACAATTTTTATTTTTGACAAAGATATTGAAACAAAAAATTACTGCAATAAACTCAAATGATTACTTTAAGAAATATTTTGTTCAGATTTATATTATTTATGGGTTTCTGACCATTTAATTTAGTTTTTTTACATTTGTTTTTAAAAATTAACATTATTTAATGTAGCACAGTATAGAATGAAAACTAATGTGAATTTTTTACATTTATGACAGGTGCTTTTCTTATTCCTTACGCGGTAATGTACATGTTTGGTGGGCTACCTTTGTTTTTCCTTGAGTTGGCGTTGGGTCAATTCCAGCGAAACGGCTGCATCACTGTTTGGAAGCGTATTTGTCCAATGTTTGGTGGTAAGCAAATTATAATCTTTGATATAAATTTAACCACTTTTTGTTTGAGCTAGATATCAATTTTCAACTACTCAAAATGCAATTCTAGTCAGTTATACTATGCATTTAGTATCATTTCGCTTCGTGTATAATCTAGAACATTAAGAGATTAATTGATTGTGTGAAGCCTGTTTAGTTATTTTAGTCATAGGCGGAATTATGACGTACTATATAAAACTCCTTGGAACTTGGCTTACTCTTTTATATCATTAGTGTTATTTCGTAAGTGTAAGTCTGTTGTTATTTAGAGCGGCCTAAGTATCTCTACCGGTAAATGATTCGTCCAAAGTTTGTTACTGTTAGAATGAAGAGACTGCTTAAGTACATCTTAAATAAAATGTGCATTTGTAATTAAATCCAGATATTTCAAAAACCGATGCACTTCGTTTGTTTATTTTAATATTGGTAATCTGTGCCGAAGAAACCATACTCCGAATCAATTATATTCTGCCAAATAATGTGACATTTACTGGTGTTTACTTCAAGCTCGCAAACTTGATTTAAATAATTGTTACCACTACCCGCGCAATCAATTATTGTTAAATTTATTGGGAGAATTCCATAAGTGACTCATGTCTGTAGTAAACTTTGGCTCATTATTATGCAGGCATTAAAGGAACACCAAATTACACAATAAATATAAACTTATCTGTAAATCTAGCGTAGCTAAATACTACGTGGAATCAGGCCACACTATATTGCTGAAAGTCGCATGCGAATAACATTTTTTATTATTAATATTTATTTCTGATCGATTAGTAAAGTCACTGGAGTTAAGTCTAAACTAATCCCAATGCGGTTTACAGGTGCAGCAAAATTTTTGCGTTTAGCAAAAACTAATATGAGTCGAGTTTCGGCTAATCACTGCTCAGTAGATATAAATTAACCAAAACCTATAAATGAAGTAGGGGAAAGTGTAAAATCGTTAAAAAGGTAAAATGTAGAAATGCATACTACATATAAATCTCTGCGTAATTCATGTTTTTTTTGTATTAATTATATTACTACATAAAACGGCCTATAAGTAATGGTATTCAATGTAAATTATTCACATTATCGATCTATCTAGATATTATTCTATATATAAATTCCCTAACTAATTCTAAATAGTTATTTATTTTCCTCATTTTCTTCGCTGTTTACATTAATCTTGTTGCACAATAAACTTTATTTTAATTATATCAACGTGTGTCTTTATAATTCATAATTTTTTTGTAAAGAATATATCCTTCTCTAAGCTTTGGTATCCTGTATATTAATACTGCTATACAGCATGCAATCCCTCTTTTCATCAAACACAAATTGTACTGAACTATAAGATCCTCGAAAGTCAGTTTTCCGTCGTACTCTGATGATGATTATGGAAGGTCGAAACGCGTCAGTGCGTTGCGGCTGGCGGTAGTTTTGTTATGTTGTTCGACGTCTGGTTAAATACAATGGGATTTGTGTTTACTTTAAGCACACAAACTTGATTTAAAGAATTGTTACCACCACCCACGCAATCAATTATTGTTAAATTGTATTGCCTATAAGATGTCTGTTTTATTTTACTGTCCATATTAAATACGAGAATATTTTCTTCAGCTTTTTGAAACAGTATGCAACAGTCACTTTTACGTCCTAATGGCACCATTTTAAATGTAGACAGTAAATGCTTATATGAGAACTTTGAGTAAACGTATTGAGTTTCTAAGACGTTGTGATTGTCGTATTGTGCAGTTTCATCTAGTGTGACTACTTTAGTTCCATCTACATTTTAATCTTTAAGAATTTTGTCAGCTTTATCGCATCATTACTGGTAATCGTGTTAAAAATGTTTCTTATTTTCGCTAGAGTTTTCATTTTATCCCTACATTTTCATTTCGCTGTTTGTCGGTCATTCATGTATTCGACCATGTCAAGGTGTTTGGAAATACTTGTATTTTTAGTTCATTTTTATAAAATTTTAAGTTTTATTCCATTGTCATTTGCATTGGATTTATGTTTAGCATTTGAGTCTAGGAGAAAAAATTAAAACTTGTCGAAGCTACCTTTATTTTTCTTATTCGATTTCAATTAAGACTGGGCGTCAAAATTTTCTTGCCGCACACTATATAATATATATACGGTGGTTGTTTGTATAAATACAGCCCTTGGCTATTTATCTGAATGAGCCGGTTCTTTTGCGTTGTTCATCTAAAGACTCCCAAGTTATTCTACGTGCTTCTGTGTGAAAAGATATTTGCTATTGAAAATTTTGAAATATGGCTCCATTAAGTTGACAATATCAAAATGAAGGTGTTTTTCATTGAAATATTCTATGGTGTTTTATCTGGTTACGCCGATATAAAGGCTGTTTGTTAAGATCAAGATATTAATAATATATTGCTCAATTAAATCATAACTCATGATAACAAAATATAATTCGTATATTGATAAGTATACACCCAAATAACTGAAGATGTGGGTATTTTCAATTGTCATATATTGCCATAAAAAGCTAATTCGTTAAAATTCTGCTTGAAGTTTCTTTTAGGGCTATTCAAAAATACAAAATTTTCGGTAATTGTTCTCTTACCTCTTACTATGATCATTTCAATTTATACATACACATGTAAACTGACCCTACCAGTTCTCTCTTTAATTTATTGATCCTTGTTACACACACATATATATATATATATATATATATATATATATATATATATTGATAAATGTATAATTATATAACAGGCTCAAACTCTTTTTTGTCAATTAGGCATTATAAGATTTTTGTACTTCTCATTTCAAAACATGTTTGTGTGTGTACAGGCATTGGTTTTGGTATTTGCGTGATTGGGAGTTATACCGCATGGTACTACAATACAATCATGGCGTGGGCGCTCTTCTATATGTTCGATAGTATGCGAACACGTGTGCCCTGGGAGACCTGCAATAATGAGTGGAACACGAAACGTTGCGTTACCATCGAGGACCAGATAAAAAATCAGACTGTTGCTAAAATTATGAACATGACGGCCATGCGTGCCATTATGGCGGACGGGTCAGCAACGATGGGCGGAACGCATACGCTTCTACCGGGTAACTCGACTGCTTTGAATGGATTGGCAGGTGCCAATGTTACCAATGGTATCGTCCAAAATGGTCTGCCTGAAGAATTTCTTTTCAGCAATATCTCTACAGATTTGCATTCATCGACAGAAGAGTACTTCTAGTAAGTAATGTGAGAAGAGAATTTTTCTTTCGTCTCTCTGGAGATCTTATTGAATGCGTAAATGTTATAAAATAAAATACACATGTCTAATGATTTTTTGTCATTTTTAGATACTTCATTCTTACTCTTATAGAAAACTTGAAAGAAAAATTATCTTAGATACGAGATGAAAATCAAACAGGCTCGCTCTATCTGCAATTGTAATATCCTTGCGTTGTTAGACAAAACTCTACGCCATAAGGAAAGCTCAGCGTTTTTGGCAGCTGTATACTAACATGGAAAAAATCCAACTATTAAACAAATATTGATTGCACGGGTGGCAATAACAATTATTTAAATCAAGTTTGTAAACCTGAGATAAACACCAAGTTTATTGGATATAACTAGTCGCACAAAAACTAAAAACTACCGTCAATCCCACGTATTGACACGCTTCGGCCTTACATGATCATCATCAGAATCTGACAAAACAGATTGAAACGCAGGAGACCCACGTACTTGATTTAGAGGAAAGCCGAGAATTGCAGGTTAATACTGGCAAAAATCGCTGGACGAGTAACATAGCCAGGATAAATTATTTTATAAGATTGAAGAGAATTAAAAACTTGAGCGTTATTTATTTTTATTGTGAAGATTTATGAACTAAGTAGAACCAAAACGGCAAGAAATTCTGCACGAATAGCAATACAACGGAAACTATATCTATATTTAACTAACATAGGCCTACAAAACAAAAGTAAACTTTTATGAGCTGTGCGCTTCTTCTGGTTATTTAAATAGAAAAGGAACGTTGAGTCACTCCTTAGTTTCCGAAAGATATGTGCAACCAATACAAATAACAAAACGAAATCACTTATTTTTACAATTGCGAAATGTAATCAGTAAAACAATTATCATATTTTGCTTATTAATAACGCACTTAATTGATTGATAACATACAATGAGTACTAACAGAAGCACTAGAAAAACTGCTTGAACAGCTTTGTATTCACGATTGTGAAGGTAATCTATTTTGTGAAGTAGACCGATAATAATTCGGCTTAACTTAATCAATTATGATTAGTTCATCAATTATTATTCAGATAAACATATTAACATGCGTAAACCGTATAATCGTTAGACTTTAGTTCCTTAATAGAGTCGGTGTTACTTAACATCTAAGTGCCCTTTGCAAAATAAATGGTTGGTTGGCTGAGAGAACTGCAAAATAGCTATTTTCCGCCAACAGGTGTGGGATAAGCAACGCTAAGATAGAGAGCCAAGTAGCTGAAGGAAGACGGTGTCTATATTAACGGTTTATATCAAGCTGTTGAGCACTACAATGGTGACCACGCAGTACGACATTATAAAAGCGATATGCTAGCATCTTTCGGCACATCAGAAAAAACCAAATTCAACATTATTATAGCACTATTGAAGGTTGAGCTCACAGTACTGCGGCTTAAATATTCTGAAGTGTCTGTTCACTGTCAAATGCTCTTTCTCTCTCTTAACGAACCTGTGATGTTGGAAACTGTACCGTTATTGATTGAGCACAAAACGATGGCCAGTTTGGAGCTACCAATGCGCCAAACCTATCATCGAATTTAGATGCGAGTTGGAAAAACTGCTGGCAATCAGTCGACATATAATTAATCGGAATGGCAAAACAGCGTTTGTGAAAAAGTCGTGCTGACTCTATTCTAATGGAAAACGATAATTGCTTTCTAATTTCCAGACTATTTGAGATTGCAGGAAAAACGGCGCCTGTTAATACTGATGTGGCCAAACGATGCCGAACTACTACACAATGCCAATAAACAGGACTCTGATTGAGAATTGCAGCTATTTGAGTCAAACGACATGTAGAGAAAACATTAGTTTGTTGCATTTTGGTGTGTATTTCGGGAAAGTATGTGTACAAAACAAGTCATTGCTACATTGGAATCAAGGTAGCAGATAAGCCCTACTTATCTACATTCCGATTTTGTCGCTGGGAAGCAGACACCACGCATTCGCCTAAGAGCCTGTTTCTGCAGTGCGAAGACTAATAACCGTGGCGACAAAAGGCGCAGCTCATGACCACCAGCCGAATAATAAAGGATATTATCAGTATCAGCATCATTTATGCAACGCGCTAGAATATGCTTTCAGTGGCATAAGTTGTGTAGAATGCAATTTGTCAACCATCAAGGCTATTACGAATTTTCAGCGAAGACATAAGTAAGAGACTATGTGCAGCTGAAAATGTTGACGTTTCTGTCGTTTCAGCCAATGAGTATGGAAGGCGTAGCAGCGCAACAAGTTGAAAAACTTACTTTTACGATTACGATTTGTGTACAACACTGGAAAAGTTATACTTAAATTCTTATAATCAAACAATCGATGGTTTGGCAGAGATAGTGTCTCAATTTTGTACTGTCTAATCTCTACTGACAGATCGGATGGTGTTAGTTGGAATTTCCCGACAAACGTGATTTTATGTGTGCTCCAGATGAAGGAAGAGCTAACCAAATATATTAGTGCGTATATAATTGAAGCAGACGTATCAATATTGAAGCCATGTTTGCGGCAAATTCTCGATGGTACATGAAGAGTTCCAAATAAGGACGAAACCAGTTTACTGGATGATTGGCCTATATTACATTATAAAATGCTTAATTTATACTGAAAATGTATCTATATAATGGGTTTCGAATTTATATCAATATCCAACCTTGATTTAAATACCTTGAACCATTAGGACAGATTTTTAAAATGAAAATTCTTATTTGAATCGTTTGTTTCCTTTCATATTCAGTTATCGTGTACTGCAGATACAGTACTCGGACGGTTACAGAGATGTCGGAAATGTCGTGTGGGAAATTGCGCTTTGTTTGGTGGCTATTTTCACGATTGTTTACTTTGCCCTGTGGAAAGGTGTCAAAAGCAGTGGCAAGGTTGGTAAAATACGTATTCTTTTGAATTCAGTTTATTGCAAAACTAGTATATTAATAGGAAATATGAAACTGAATTTCCGTGAAATAATTAATTTTTTATCATGCAATATCGTTGTCTGTTCTTTGGAGCACGTTTATGCTTGCTACATCATACAGATAAAAAGTAGTTATAGAATATTGAGCAAAGTATTTATATTCATGTCGAATTAACCATTCTTGATATTTTCATCCATATATCTATCAAATGACGGACCACTTGTTATGTGTTTAAATAGTTCCGTAGCCCCAGCCACGAGATTAGTTTTAATTTTTGCTTTGACTACATAATGAATACAATCCAGCTTGGAATTGGCCCGAATTCTGAATAATATACTTTTAAACGATGAAGCCACACATAGCGTAGCTATCCCGTCCCACTTGACTGTGACAATAAATATTGGCTACTATAATAGAGCGCTTTTGAGTTTTTAAAAAACTGATTTTCCTCGAGCGAATTCAAGTCACAATTGAAGAACGTTTTCAAAAGAACAAAATGTGATTTAATTAAAAGGTTGAATTCTGAAATAAGTTGTTTTACGTAAACATACAATGGACATGGATGCCCTCATAAAGATTCTTTGTTCATCACAATCAACAGATTTAATTAATTCTAAACAAGCTACGCATAAACGTGTTTTACTGTATGGTACTTTAGAAGAAATTATAGCCGTGATATTATGGTGGTTTGAAAGATCGTCCCTCCAGTAATCCGTGTCCATTTTTTTGTTTTGTTTGATAGCCAGTAGGGGATGCAGACAGATTTTATCCTGTCTGGCTGTCCTTGCTGCTAAATTTGAGTTGTCTAATAAATAATAAACCATGGTCTTGTAAAAGAACTGCCAATTTCTCACCAAGATTTTAGGAAGCATGAATCTTAAGAACAATGGTTTTACATATTTAATCGGTTTGGTCAGCCAAACATTTGTTATAATTTGTTAGGTGTTGCGAACCTAGTAACAAATTAGTTCAGTTGTGACCAGAAGGATAGATCGAATTCAGCATGAACGGGAGGTATAATCTGATGTGCAAATTCGTCTCGTGCTTACTGGCGACTTATCAGAAGGAGCCGGTATTACGCCCTATGCTCACTACATATTTTGGTGAGGTATGTCTGGCAATTGGACAGTACAATCTCCTATACGAATGTGTAAGCCTGCAGTTATTGAGCTAACTTCATATAAAGTCTTCGACAATGCGACTTCAAAGACATTTCACTATATAAAATATACATCGAGACTGTAAAGGATACCAACATTATGTCATTTGAGTCAGTACCTGATACCAACACACTTGATATCAAAACAGATTAGCCCATATAGGAAAAAGATCACTCATCAATAGCAATAAAGAATTTTTTATCGCTATTTGATAAATCACCTTTACGCGTTCAATGCTGTCACAAAAATGTCTTCTGTCTCTTTGAAAACATGAAAATTTGACAAATGAGATTTAAAAGTTCTTTTGTACAATTAGCATTAAAGAGGTGGTGTTCTAGGTTAGTTAGTTTTCAAGAACGTGTAAGTCTATGGAAGCAGTGCATTTGCAGCCTTGTGAATCCAACTTACTAAACAGTTCTTTAAATCAAGTTTTCGAACTTGAAGTAAACACCAATCCCATTGTATTTAACCAGCCATCGAACAACATAGCTAAACTACCGCAGTTTTGCTATGTTGTTCGACGACTGGTTAAATATAATTGGATTGGTGTTTACTTCAAGCTCACAATCTTGATTTAAAGATTTGTTGGCACCACTTGCGCAATCAATGACTGTTTAATTATTAAACAGTTTGTGCAAATTCTGTTTTTTAATGCAATTACTTCCAAAATGGTTAGTAAATACCGGATATTAAGCGGTATTTCGATACAAATGCTAGCCATACTGATATGTGGAATATATAAGTGGCACTTTTTTGAAATGCTAATTTACGATTCTTGTTTATGTAATCTATTGTAATGACCAGAAAAGTTAAAGAAAGCCAACCTCTTGCACACTTTGCTTCACTTAATCTATCCTGTTAAGAAATTTTAGTATTTTCGCAATGTTAACATTTGCGAGACTTACTGATATTAACCTAAATTTTCCGATAAACCATTTTCATTGCAAACAAGCCAGGCTCTTATTTACGTGTTTGCTTTAAAACGAGTGAACTGACTTCCATTTTACTTGTAATGAAACTCCACCGATTCAATATCCGATGGAATTCAGTTCAAACATATTAAATTTGAAGAAAAATGCAGCTGTATTTTGCAGGTTTTGCAAACAACTATGGAATCGCCCGCCCGTTTATTTAAGTATCATGACCATTGTTCTCAAAACAGTTTATTGCCGGTCCTATTTTGTTGCACTAAAACGGGGAAAATTACAAAGTATAGTTGCTACTTTATTATTCGTACGTTGTGGTTTAGAAAATTATCAGCTGGTCGTATGGAGACTTTAGTACCGAGCAAAATTTACGAGCCAACCAGTTCAATCCAGTTAATCTGCGATAAACTATCATAGTTACATCCAGTTAAAGAACGTAAAATGCATGGATTGGAGAAATGTGTGCCAAACCACTTACAAATCCAGCTCGCCTATGGCTACCGAAGTAACTCCGATGGGAAGCTGGAGCCGCATTAATTTTGGACCATCAATCTCACGGCTTCTCCTTATAATTCGCGATGTCGGTCAATATTTATCCCCGCATCACAACTAAAAGACAAATGAATGTGCGGAAATGTATTGGAAACTGATGGAAAGCATGGTCGAGTGGTGGGGTCTAATGAATTTTGCTTTTTGACAGAAACAGATATTGATCTCCGTTTATTCATGTATATATATATATATATATATAATCGTTAGCCACTAGATTTGACATTATATAAAACAGACAATTGACTGAATTCGCTCTAATGGATGACTTTAAATAGTATTCTCTAGTCGCTCACGTCTCAATTTGATATGCGAGGGAAATCTGTTTACCAAACTTTGCTGCGATCCTTAATTTAAAACACGTCAGTTGATGTCAATATCCTCAGTGAGCCTCAAACTGGTGATACACCAAAATTTAAATTAACATTGGTTGCGCAAGTAGTGATAGCAGTTATTTAAATCAAGGTTGTGATCTTAACATAGACTCATATCATATTATATATATATATATATATATATATATATATATTTGTCAGTATAAACTTAGGAATTTATAAAGCAGAAAAGGAAATTCATCTAGTAGACTGGTTTTCCCATTTTTGGAACTCTTAAAGTTCTGTCCAGAATTTGATGTGGACATGGTTTGAACCTAGGTATGTCTGCTTTGGAGTCTGTGACTGAAACCACTGAGCCACACTGTTGCATACTCCACAAAAGTTTCAGTTATATACTAGCTCATGTATTTGGTTAGCTTGTCCTTCAAACGGAGCTTATTTGGCATATATTTTGACTCAAAGTTTCAACTAGTCCCTTTCAATCTGTCATTATAAAGCAAAAGATAATTGAAGAATTCTCAATAAGGAAGAAAACCGATCTACTGGATGAAATTCCTTTTCAAGATTTAACAATGCTTAGTTAATATTGTCAAATTTATATATAGTGGGATTGGTTATAATACCAAGATAACAACCTGCATTTAAATTATAGTTATCACCACCCGCGCAATCAATGATTATTTAATTATAAATGTTCAATTCAATAAAACTTCCCCAGGTAGTGTTGTGTGTGTGATATAATGACAGATTGTGGGAGTTTAGTTGAAACTTTGGCTCAGTGGTTACAGAAACATATTCCGAAGCAGACATCCTCGGATTCGAGCTCTGTCCGCGGAAAATACTGGAAAGTACTTGAGGCGTTCCTAATAAGGACGAATTCGGTCTACTGGATGAATTGTTTTTTTACATAATAGAATGCTTTGTTTAAGCTGGAAAATATATATTTAAAATGAAATTTGTGCTTATGTCACAATCATAACCTTGATTTGAATACTAGTGATAGTTATAATCACTAAGCTGCCGTAATTATACTACCAGGTCTATTTGTAAAAAAGTTACCAATTTATTCTTGAATAGAATTTTAATTTAAGCAATGCAATAAGTGATAAACCAATAAAGATGACATAGCTGCATGCTCTGTTTGACGTGCATTCTCAGGATCCGTTAGGTAAATTTTTTAATGAAATCGGTAAATATTGATTAGATAGATATTTAATTGAACTGGATAACTAACACAATGTGTGCCATTGGGTTGTTTCTCATTACTACTAACAGACGCAGTAGGAGGTCGAATTCACGCATCTGGTAGCACATACGACTTATGCTGTACTTCATAAGTTTGGTCTTGCATGCGCATCAATAACCAAACTTGTCTTGTCATGTGAAAAATGCGACACAAAAACAAAACACTTTTTAAACATTTGGTTAAAGAAATTTAATTTTTAAAATCGTGTTGATTAAAAATTAATGCTAGTCGAGAATTTGATTTATTAGTTTATTGAAGATTACAATATGTAAACCATACACTAGTTATAGGCAATTTTCAAAATTATGATATGCTCTTATCTGCCGTTCTATAATTATAGAAATTGTTCTACATTTTAGGTGGTTTGGGTGACTGCTACCATGCCATATGTGATTCTCTCTATTCTCTTGGTACGCGGCTTAATGTTGGAGGGATCATTAATTGGTATTAAATACTACTTGACACCGAAATTCGAGGCCCTACTTCAGCCAAAGGTTTGTAATCACAATTCTTTATTGAAAAGAGTATTACTTCTTTATAGGTAAACTATTCAAAGGTTATAAAATGATTTTTAAATGTTTATTTGTAACGTTTTCTACGATTGTTTCAGCTTACTTCTGTTAGATTGAAATTTGGTATACGAAAAACACACTGAATGATATAATAAAATATTCTGAAAGTACTATTTAGAAAATAAAATTTTATCAGTTATGCTGTAATTGTCTTCTCAATTTATCTTACTCACTAATGCAATTAGTGTCTGCATTTTTTGTATAAAATAATAAATTTGTTTAATTTTCTGAAAAGCATAGTCATAAGACAACGAAATTCAGAGAAAGCGAATAATGGATTTGTCCATGTATATGCTTAACTCATGATAAAACTTCTATTAGTATTTCTAAAAATAACCTCTATTTCCCAAATGTATTAATCATGTATTCTTATATTTATCTTCTTCATTTCAAATTCGAATTTGAACTAATTAAAAACATCATTATTTACTATTATTTCAAAAAATAAATAAGGTAGAGTATATTTTGTGGATAAAATTAAATACCAAAGTCTGAATCATCACTAAGTCTAAACATCTGCTAGTTAGATCTGTTAGTATTATGAAATTCCAAATGGGGTCCACCTAAGCGGAAGGCTAACCAAAAGCAAAAGGTGTATATGATTAAAAAATTGGGATTAATATATTTCACAGTTGGCTCAGTGTGTTTAGTCCTTGACTCCGACGCAAATACTCCCCAGTTGGAGCCCCGTCCACGGTATATACTGAACAGTACGTAAAGATTTCTCAATATGGACAAACCCGTACTACCTGATGCAGTGTTTAGCTAGTACTGACAGCATATATATTATCAAAACCTTGCTATTAGACTTCAAATCAATATAACTTCCCAAGTGGTAATGTGCCAGTTTTATAGTGACAGATCAGGCGTGGCTAGTTTCAACTTCATATCTTAAAAGATTTTTTTAAATTTTCACCTGATAAGAAGGTTAACCAAAAGGATAAGCCTGTATATTACTTCAATAGAGCCCCAGACTCTAAAGAAATGTACTCCCGTTTAAGTTCTGTCCATGGCAAATTCAAGGCAGTACTTGAAGAATTCCTAATAAGAAGGAAACCTGTCTACTGGATGAAATGCCTTTGCAATCTGATGCAGTGTTTAGATTATACTGACATCATATAAGTAATCAAATTACTGTCATTGGACTACAAGTCAAAAAGATCTCCCCAATGTGTGACGCAGCGTTTAGAATTAAATAGTCTGAAGAAAATGCACCCAAGTTTGAGTCCTGTCGGTGTCAAATTCTGGGCAGTACATGGACAGTTCCAAATAAAGACAAAATCTGTCTGCTGGATAAATTGTCTTTGCTACACGATGAAATTTTTAGTTTATACGAACTATATATATATATATATATATATATATATATATATAAACGAAAATATTCTACTATTTCGATATCTGAATATCTGGTATTTAATTTGAGCCTGTTTAGAAAGCATATGATGACTTTCTGTAAATGTTAAAACTCCCATAAATCATCAATTAATCGGATAAAAATAAGCATACAGACAGTCGAATTTGCTTCATTTCACATAATTCAATCCTAATTGGATTTGAATGCCTCGGTGCATGATATTCATGTTCAGTATAATCCTCCCGCAAAATTGAATATCACCATTGCATGTTTGCGGAATTTATTATTAAAGAAGATAAAAAATTATCGAAAATATTGATTTACTAGGATTGAAAACACTTAAACTTCATTTTACATATATTCTATTGTTAATTAATTTCTATTTTTGAATATGTTTCATAGCCATAGACCAGTTCTGTTCTCAAATGGCTTTTCGTTCGTTTAGCAATATACTTGATCTTTATATAAGCTATGCATTTACCAAACATTTGGCATTTTCGAAAAGACATATATTATTTTTACTTACATCGGGTAAGAATTCAAATTTAACAAAATAAATACAATTGATCTAATTCCATTGCATGCAAATTATGTTTGCATATAATGCTTAGATTTTTCGACTATTCTGTTAGTCTATTGACAATTTATCTCTGTTTCTACCTGTATTCATTCAGGGAATTGAATTTTCTTTCATTCAAGTTATCGAATCAATTCAAATAACTAACATGACATATTTCACACGTAAGGTTGCTTCTCTGAATCAGATAAGTTCTTGGTGCATTAAGAATGTCTTCGTTAATATTTGTTTTCAATTAGGTTTGGAGTGATGCAGCCTCGCAGATATTTTTCTCACTAGGTCCGGGATTTGGAGTTCTGTTGGCGTTATCAAGCTACAACAAGTTTCATAATAACTGCTTCAAGTAAGTTTGTTATATACATTATTGTTAACAATGTTATACTATTAAAAAAGTTGAAGTAAATTCAATGTCAACAGTTCTCAGTGCTTCAGGCAATTTTATTTTTATACTTCTGTAATTCAAGTATTATTAAAATTTAAGAAACTCTCACCAGATGCAAAGATAAAAAATTTTTATCAGATAAAATTATATACAAGGAATATATATATATATATATATATATATATATATATATATATATATATATATACATTGATATCAGTAAAACCGAATATTTAAACGAGGAGAGAGTTTAAAATACCGGAAAGATTAATCAATTGCGTGCATTACTTCCAGTTCAGGCGCAATGACTGAACATGCTGTTTCTGTCAGCGTAAATCAAGCTGCATTATATTTATCCGCAGAGCTTCATATGTTGTTGACTGGTTTCTGTCATTGCCTTTAACGATTATCTGGAGAACAAACGTGCGATGTCTTAATGATATGTTGCACAATTGCAGATGTGCATTTCTCATTATATTAAAATGGTTCTAATATTTGATAAAATTTCATTTTACCTTCGCACATGAGAATGGTTTTAGAAATTTTATCCATATATTGATTCGTATCGTGATTGATAAGGCTTACACGTGTTTGTTATATTGATCGAGTATGTCTGTCGTGTTGTCTGGAGTCGCACAAGATCTCCAATTTCCTTTTCACATAAACTGTAGTGTTGCAAAGTTTACGTACAAGCATAAAATAACTAAAGTCTGATAAGCCCCTGAATTAGACATTCAGATGAGCTTCGCAATATTCAAACCTACGAGTCATGTTTCCATTTCGATGCATTCGAGTAACAAGAATGGCATCTGGGAAGCTGCTGTGATTAGGAGCAAGAATTTCGCGCTGACACGGAGAAGAACTCATCGACCGTCGCCTTTATCATTACTTACTCTCAAGCTCGTTCCAATTTTCATAAAATATTGATGACTGTCATCAACGGAACCGATTACAGTGCCTCAATTCATTTTTGATAGGATCTTGATAGTATTCTCGGTATTATGGGCTTGAACCCTGCAATCGCTCGACTGAATATCGCTGTGACCTCAGGCCATTGTGATTCTCGCAATTCAATAGAAAGTAACACTTTAAAACAAAATTCGACAAACCTAGTCAATAAACAATTTCTCATTTTTAGCAGCTGATGCCAAACTTGGTGGCGTGTCATTTCACAGTGGTAACTAAAATTTTAATGGAATTTCGGTCATCTTGCTAGTTATATCAATGTTAGCATAAACAACAATGAAGAATTTGAAAAGTTTACATCTTTTTTCCGTTTTTTCTGTCAAATTATGACTAACTCTACGACCTAGTATTTTACATTCTAACTTATTTTCATAAACTTGATATTGTGTTATCTTTTTGTCTTTTTTAGAGATGCTATGCTTACCAGCTTCATCAACTGTGCCACGAGTTTTTTGTCAGGTTTCGTTGTCTTTTCTGTGCTTGGACACATGTGCCATAAACTGGACAGAACTATGGATGTTGTCGCGTCAGACGGCAAGTTTGAAACATTACGCCTATAGCAATTAAAATTTTATTGTTTTCATTTTCGCAATATGCACAAGGTATTACGCCCTTTGTCCACTATATATTTGAGTGAGGAATGTGGGATAATAGGACGGCACAATCTTCTAGACGAATGTGTAAACCTGCAGCAGTGAAGCTAACATCATATAAAGTCTCGACAATGTCACTTCAAAGCTAACTCACTCTATATAATGTATATAACGAGTCTGTAAATACATACATTATAAGGAATTTTCTGATTCATGAAACGGCCCAATGAAAAGACATTGTTGTTTCAATTTTATGACCACATGTTATTTTGCTCCTTCTCACGTGATATAGACGCAAGTCGCTTCGAGCTAGCATACACTTGAAACCAATTGACTAATTCGACTTCCTATATATATATATATAGAGAGAGAGAGTATATATATATATATATATATATATGAGGTATTTATGTGTTTTGTATTGCGTACCTAGAACCAAAATATTTCAAATAGGATTAGAAACATATGCATACATCAACATGAATACAAGGTATATACTTATGTCCATATAAGTTTTGAGCTGACTGTTTGTCAAAAAAATTGATAGTTTGTACTATATGTTCCATCTTTTTTTTCTAGGTAAGGACCATTTATTTTGCGTAAAATGTCTTTGGAATATAGATTAATCTTCAATTAAATATAATGATTTTCTAAACTAATTTTACCTGTTTAGAAAGGTAAATTTTGGTTTTATTTTCCATTAATGTTAAGCTTCATTTCATCAACGGTTCTGTTCATTTCCTTTCAGATAAGACAGCATTTATTTCGCTAACAAGTCGCTTTTATAGAGAACATTAATCGCTAACTTTTTTCCAATACAAAGCCGAAATTTGGCAAAAAACTCGTCATTAGAAAGGCTTGTTAGTGTGAATGTTGGAGAAATTTAGCATGACGCCATGTAATATTTTACCATGTCGGCTCATTTACAAGTTATATCTCGCTCCTGGTACTGCTATTTCATCTCCTTTAGTGTTGGTGTTCACATAGTGTCTTATAGGTGTTTGCGCGTCATCTAAGTTGGTTTCCAACGCGGCGCATTTGATATTGACTGTAAAAGCCACATTGATGCAATTTTTAGTTTAACTGTTACATGTGTTTTCTTTTTTGGAGTTAGGTGGTCCTTACCTTACTGTCCGATCATTTACAAATATCACATTTATATTAAATTATATATTGTAGTATAGAGCAATTACTTTGCGAACTTATAATAGACATTTCTACCTTTCGCTCCTTTCTGTTTAACGCCTACATTGCCTTCACGTACTTTTTTTTCTATATTGAAGACACACACACACACATATATATGTATATATATATATATATATATATATATATATATATATATATATGTGTGTGTGTGTTTGTGTGTGTATGTATGTATGTGTATCAATATGTTGAAATGTCCATTGTGTACCTAATTAAATTCCTGAATTAATTGATAATAAATATTATGTTTATTATCATTGGTTTTTTTTAAATAGATATATTGTGGCATAATTATAGTGACACCAGAATTCAAATAACACCGCCACGCTGCTGCGTTTAATCTTAACTAAGTATTACACTTTTTAATCAATTTCGGTTGAAATTTACTAATTGGTCTTGTATCTATTAAACTTTATAAATGGCAAGGAAATAGCAGATTAGCCTAGCTGAGCAAATAAATTTCGTTTGAAATATTTAAATCAAACAAAGAATGTTACAAATATGCGTCTGCAAAAGCAAACTGCAAGAAGTTTAATCAAATACTGTTCATTTCTCTTCCTGCATAGAATCACGCAATATTATGCACGAAGTCTTGCCATTTGCTAATTAAATAAAAGGTTATAAACTTAGTCAGGTACTAAACTTCTACTATTCTGGTGATAAATATAGCAGATTTTAAATTCACTAATATAATTGGCATTAACCCTTATGTTTTATTTACCTATCTCGTTCTATTAACGGTTACATCATGTACATTTCAATCTTACATAACTCCACTAGCAGAAATTATAGCAACAAATATTGTCTTAAATTATTTTAAATCGAAAAAGAATTCATTTTAATTGAAAAACCACAGCAGCTGCATTAATTTTTGTTACTATTTATGCAGTCTATGAAAAAATTCTTAATTCACGAGCAAATAGTCTAATTAGTGCATGCCGTTATGTCCAAAATGATATTACTCAGTAGCAGAAATAAGAAAATATTTGTTGATTTGATTTAAGAACTTCATTCTAAACAAATTCCTAAAGAACACAGATAATAAAACGAATTTTAAAGTACAGACACAGCGGAAAACCTGAAAAAGTTGTCCGTATTAACCAAACATATTTTTGTAGAAATACTTTCCAAACCAGGCTTTATTCCTGTGTTATTTAAAACAAAGAAATACAATGAATTGCGAATGGCCAAATTTTAGATTATAACATACTCCGTCCACAGCTGATTAAACTATAGACATGTTTTTCTGCAAATTTTAGATTCGTTTTAGCCTTTGCTTCGGCTGTTTTCGACTTCTTTTCAAACTCTAGCCTTACTTTTCCTTCCTCTTTTACCGTCTTCGTCTTTGCAGCCGCCTTAAGCATTTTCCACTTTTCCGCGTTAATTTTAACAATCTTAAATTTGTCTGTTACACCATTTTCTCTTCCACTGAACCACAAAACGTCCTGTTTAAACACACGAACGTTTCCACGTCTAATATTAGCAGCTAATTTCACATTATCCATCATTTAGCTGGCCGTACTATTTTGCTTTATCGTTGACACAAAGGAGCTTTTATCAAAATTTTTTTCGATTAAATTATGTACCTGGCGGGTACACATCAATATCTCTTTTGATTTCTGCTAAACTTAAGGATCTAAAGACGAAGGCCTTGTCCACTTGACTCCGGTCGGTAATATAATAAAGACTGTTAACAATGAAGAAAAAGCAATATGTGCATCCAATAAATACTGTATGAAGAACAGCGTGTGCGCGTTACAGTATATATATTTTTGTATGTGCATGTGTTCATGTACATGTATGTTTGCCTCTGATTATTTGTTTGTGTATGCATTTCTCGAAATCTATCTTTTTTGTTGCCTATTAACAAGATTATATCCAATTTTCTCTGTGCATTATTGTTTTTGTTACATACGAAATCACATATTTCCTTCTAAAATTTGATTATTGTATACAAATATTCTTTACTACTTGCGTCAATAAAATTATGTTTGGAATGAGGATTTTGCTTCTAATTACTAATTATTTCTTAATGTCTCGTACTCATACGCGATATACCTGAAATAAAATTTTCTCAACTTATTTAATTTCTCATGAACTTTACGCAATGTGCCAAAACGAAATGTACGTTTTTTAAAAATATAGATTATATTTACCTAACCTTAAACAAGGTATAAATAGGTTAAATAAATTATGATATACGCACCAGAGGAACTGAAAATCGTTTAAAACAAAATATTGAACTTTTGTTATTTTTGAATAAAAAAACTTTACTATATCTCAGTTAGTAACCTGCTTTTATTGAAGGCTATCAATTTTGTCAACGTCGTATTTTAAGCATAACTTGCAAAAGGACAATATAATTAGGTCAAAAATATATTTTAAATGTAAAACATTAAGAATCGTCACTTTTTACTGCAATACACATGAAACATATTAAAGAAACCATAGCGCCGCATTTATAAAAACTGAACAGAGCGTATAACAAAGTCATAACTGTTGATACGTGTTTTATGACGTAAAACTCACACTAGTCATAAATCCATAATTTGGTAAATAAGATGATATTGAAAAATTAATCAAACTATATTTCAAATTTTGGTATAAATAATTAAACATAACGAAAGGATAATTTTCATATCAATAGTATTATGTATTTATTAAACATTATTACCAAACAAACTTTTTTTAATTGAATATGTAATGTGGCCACATTTAAAGATCTCAACTTCTGAGATATTGGATTATTGCAAGTATGTATTAGGTGTTCCGAACCTAGTAACAAATTAGTTTAGTTGTGACCAGAAGGATAAACCAAAGTCAGCATGGACGGAAAGTATAACCTCATGCACATTCGTTTCGTGCTTACTGGCGACTTCTCAGTAGGAGCCGGTATTACGCCCTTTAACCACTATATATTTGGGTGAAGAATGTGTGATAATAGGACGGTATAATCTCCTAGACGAATGTGTAAGCCTGTAATCGTGAAGCTAACATCATATAAAGTCTACGACAATGCAACTTCAACGCTAACTCACACTATATAATATATATACTGAGTCTGTAAATGATACTAACACTATGGCCATTCTGTTAGCAACCGATACCAACATGTTTGTACCGGAAAAGTACGTGGTACTAACACTATGGTTTCCGAGTCGGTACATGGTACCAACATGATGGATATCAATTTATGCTATTTTTCACCGAAATTGAGAATTACAACAAGTTCTGAACACTTGTTACTCCAGTAAATCCGTACACTCTGGCCTTGATAGATACCAGTTATCACATTTCGTTGTAAGCATAACATCATTCAATTCAATATATAACAGTTAAATACTGTTTGTTGCGGAGAACTAATATATATGCAAGTATGTATTAGGTGTTGCGAACCTAGTAACAAATTAGTTAGTTTTGACCAGAAGGATAAATCAAAGACAGCATGAACGGAAAGTATAACCTCATGCACATTCGTTTCGTGCTTACTGGCGACTCATCAATAGGAGCCGGTATTACGCCCTTTAACCACTATATATTTGGTCAAAGAATGTGGAATAATAGGACAGTACAATCTCCTAGACGAATGTGTAAACCTGCGATAGTGAAGCTAACATCATATAAAGTCTACGACAATGCGACTTCAACGCTAACTCACACTATATAATATATATACAGAGTCTGTAAAGGATACTAACACTATGGCTATTGTGTTAGTAACCGATACCAACATTATTGTACCGAAAATGTACGTGGTACTAACACTATGGTTTCCGAGTCGGTACATGGTACCAACATGATGGATATCAATTTATTCTATTATTCACCGAAATTGAGAATTACAACAATTTCTTTTTTGTTCACATATTTCTATCTTGTTTTGCTTTCCAATTTATATATAAAGATATGTTCATGAGTAGATATTTGAGAAGACCATAATAAAGAAGATTTTCTTATATCTGATAAAATTTCTTTTTGTTTTGGCACACAGGAAGGTTACAATCAATTTTATTAAAGCAAGCATTTCAAAAGAATTTCTGAAAACTTGTTACTCCAGTAAATCCGTACACTCTGGCCTTGATAGATATCAGTTATCACATTTCGTTGTAAGCATAACATCATTCAATTCAATATATGACAGTTAAATACTGTTTGTCGCGGAGATCTAATATATATGCAAGTATGTATACAAGTATGTATGTCGCCAGTAAGCACGAAACGAATGTGCATGAGATTATACTTTCTGTTCATGCTTTCTTTGGTTTATCCTTCTGGTCGCAACTGAACTAATTTGTTACTAGGTTCGCAACACCTAATACATACTTGCATATATATTAGTTCTCCACAACAAACAGTATTCAACTGTTATATATTAGATTATTAACCGGAAAGAATTCCCAGAACCTGAGAGAATAAATAGCAAGCTTATTAATAAATTTTGGTTGAAAAATTTATCTATGATTAATTTACAGTTTATCTAGCATATTATGCTGAGTCAGAACGAAAATGTTTATTATCATGTGCAGTTAGAATCCTAAATTTTAAATAAATACATTAATTTCACTAAATTAGAATTATTCATTGTTTTATCAGAGCATTTTCAACAGTTTGAACCTACACACTCTACTGTTCATAACATACGACTGTTGTTGAAAGGTACTTTTTTAAATTAAATCATTGTATGAAAATGTTTTAAGTAAATTCATGCGCTTTTCTATTAACATCAATATATTCAGAGCAATGAAATAAACCCAAGTTATAAAAATTATTATTCTTCTTGGAAGCTAAATATTTACAAAACACAAGAAAATTCAGACCACCTCAAAGTTCTGAAAATAAAATTTGCTTTCGCCAATTTTATGCATTTCTGCTATTCAAAATGTATTTTAAAGCTAAAATTTTCTTTTTATATATTAAATTGGCCTGAATTTCCTATCACGTAGTGTTACTATGAAGCATTCCTAATAGATTATTATAATCAAGTTTGCGATCTTGATATAAACACCTTACACATTAATTACTTACATAAGTCATTATAATCTAAGAATTGTATAGTGTAGAAAAGGCAATTCATCCAGTAGACCAGTTTCGTCCTTATTGGGAACTCATCACATACTGGCCAGAATTTGTCGCGGACAGGGCTCATATCTGGGCATGTCTGCTTCAGAATCTGGTGCTCTAACCACTTCCTAATAGATATTTTAGCAACTACTTGTTAGTATAAAATTCTGAATTCATAAAATAATTAAATAAGCGTAACGATTTTTTATATAGATACCATTTGACATTGGAATTTTGACTGCATATATCGTGCTATATATATTTCATATTATTATTATTATGATTATTTTATGTAATTCTGCAATCATATTTAAAATTAGGCCCTGGTCTTGTTTTCATCGCATATCCTGAAGCAATTTCCACGTTGACTGGTGCTCCATTTTGGGCTGTCATATTTATGATTATGCTGCTTACTCTTGGTTTGGACAGTACTGTAAGTTTCGGTTCTACCTAATCGTTTATTATAAATACACAAATGTTCCTAATTTAAAAGATACGTTTAAAAATTTTATCATTTCCTATCTGTCCGATCTTTCGTTTTGAAGTCATTCTTTAATTCAATTTCATATTTTGAGTAATTTATAGAAGTCTTGAAATTCAAGCTTGTAAACGATTATGTTCATTTATTTGTAAAACACGCTCATAAAGTACTTTAAGAAATATAAAATTATCAAATATCTAAAGAAAGAAATAATTTATTCGAACTTTTAAATCTAACCTTTATAGAAGAATAATCGGTGTTATTGTTTATAATATAAGTAATTTGATTGTCCCATCGCCATAGCGATTCCTTGGAAAAAAAACGGTGGAAACTCACCTGTCTTACCGGCAAAGTGATCGTGAATTATGTTGATGTAACCAATACTGCAATAAATACAAGTTAATCACAATTGTTGACTTTCCGTCTTTTGCGTTCACGGGTTGTTGCTTTGCACTATCAATTTCGCAAAGTTCTAATTGATCTCCATTTCCAAGTACGCATCGAATTTGTCTTCGTTTTGGCTGGGTGCGGATTCTTCTCTTTCTTTCGATGCTTCAACATCGTTCATAATAACCACTGGAAATGAGGTACGATCTAATCTTCTTTGACTAGCAAAGTTTTGGTTTGTACTTTCCCAAATCATCCTCAGGCTTCTGGTTACATGTACACAGGAAGATTCTCACAATAGCAGCTTTAAGCAAACGTGGTCTAACCAAATGTTTAGACATGAAGGAATCAATTTTCTTATTCCTCAAAAGGCAATGAATTCCCAGGTTAGCTAGTTTCTTCTCTTGTCTCTGACTAACTTTTCAAATTTATTTATCGCTCACACTGTCTGTAATATTTTCAATGTATTTAAAGTACACTTTTTAATTTGCTTAAATCTGCTATTGTTAGAATCCTTCTTTGTACCTGTGATTAGATGCCTGAGGATGGTTTGCGAAAGAACAAACTGAAAAGTGGCCAGTCGAAGATAATTAGACTGTACCTCATTCCCAGTGGATAGCATGAACGATGTTGAAGCCTTCGAAGGAAAGGGACGAATACGCACCGTGCCATTAACGAAGACAAAATCGATGCGTACTTAGAAATGGGCATCAATCGGATCTTTGCGAGACTGATAGTGCAAAGCAATAACCTGCGAACGCAAATCGCGGAGAGTCAACATATGAATCTCGCACTGCGCACCAATAACATTCAAATTATAAATGTCAGTTAATCACGACATTTCAGCTGATGCCGTCAATGAGTGTGAAACTTTTGCCATACCGAATTGGATGATTGTTTTGTTGCCTCCCTAGTGCTAAAGGGAAATTCCCGCCATCATACCTACTATAACCTACTAACAACTTCTGATTTTACTCGAGTCGTCCAATTATGTGGCGGTTTATATTTGACTTTATGGTACAAGCTTTTAGATAAGCTGGAAATTCGAAACATATAACCGTTTGTTAATGCATTGTTTGGTTATACGTTCTTTTGTGGAAACCAGACAAACATTTTGGTTTATCTTTTTCATAATGTGTCTCTAGATACTTAAATATGCGTTGAAAATGAGTCAGGAGGTAATTCATTGCCAGAAATTATAAAGAAATCGGACGTCATGCACCGAATTATATTGCAATGGAAAGTTACTGAGAACAAAATTTATCACTTGTTGATTGCGCAGGTGGTGAGTAAGATTCTCTGAGTCAAGTTTGCAAACTTCAGATAAACACCTCTTGCATTTTCAGTCATGTTAAATACATGAACCATTGATAGAGATGAGAGCCACATATCTGATTTTGCATAACATATACATGAATTATGGTTTGATCCGTCAATGCTTGTGACTGACTGCGGTTTTGTCATATTTTGCGACTTTATACGTATAATGGGATTAGTGCTGATCTGAAGTTCGCAAATTGAATTTAAGAAAATGTTATAAACACCATGGCAACAATGATTGTTTAATTCTAACAATGATATGCATGTGGTAAAATTTTCAAAATATTCGGTTCTTGACTGTATATAAGTCGTTTAGCCGACATTTACAGTCAAGTACAATGTTTGTGAGACAAATTGTTGTTAGAACCGCATATCTAATTTTACATACCTTATATGTACATTGCGTTTGGATCCACGTTACTCAGATTATTGCCGTGCTCTTGTGATGCTAGTGGACGTCGAAACACATCAATACGCGTGACTGCGATTAGTTTTGCTAAGGTGTACTACTGGTTAATTAAAATGTGATTTGCTTTTATCCCAAGTATGTACATTTTAATTTGTATCAACAGTATGCACACTGTTTTGAGATATCAGGCATATTACCAAGCTATACAGGCATTTCGTTCTCTTCCCAATAATTCTATAAACAATTCAGTCTGCCTTTCGGAGCAAAGAGTTAAATTTCCTGACTATGTGCATTACCTATGCCGTAACAAATAAAAGTTTCACTCATAGGGGGATATTCCAAATTCGGTTTGAGCAGGACGTTTAAACTTGGTTTACGCACGCATTTAAACCTTTCTTTTGGTTGTTTGAAGTTGGCACACAGATAGAAATCCAATATTAAATTGGTGACGCCACGTTGAACTCGGAAGAAGAACGAAACGTATTGAAGTGTGCAACCAACGTCAGTTTTGTTATTATATACTAATTTTTTAATAAAATATATTTTTAAAGTCCACAAATTTGGTTTTATTCAGATTTATGGCCAACAGCGCTATGAAGCATTGCTTAACTAAAGTTCGATTAAAACTAGTCTATTAATTACCACATCAGTTGAAATATGAAGCATTGGAAAAATTTGTCATCGGCATCGAATTCATCCCAACAAATTATTTGTCTAATATTCAAGAAATGGGATTATAATTATCAATAAGCTCTAGATAGCGCGATCTGTGATAAAAATTCTCTAAATCAAATACGCGAGATTGATTTAGCACCAATCCCTGTATCTAAGCGGTCGCACGACATAATAGAAACACTGTCAATGACACTTAATGACTCATTTGCCATCGTGTTTTGATGATCATCATAGAAAGTCTTAACGCGTCAGTTTGTATGAATGACTGTTGTTTTGCTCTGTTAGACGTCTGGTTGGATAGAACGGGATTAAAGTTTATCTGAATGTCAAAAACGTGATTTTTAAATTATTTTTCCCACACATGAAATCAAAGATTGTTCAATTGTTTAACTTATGTATATTTGGCGAAAGCTGCAAAAACTCTAGGTTCGTGATTGCATAAATATTTTATAATTGACATTTCCAGTTAAGGACAGTGTTTACGAGACTATTAGATGCGAGTGGTGTATTTTTACTTTTGCATTAATAACATATGAATTGCGGTTTAATATTCATTCAGCATACTGTCGTGCTATGATGATGAATATAGAAAATAAAAACGCATCAGAACCTGTGAATTACGGTAGGTTTGTTAGATTGTATGATTTGGAATATTCAATGGAATTGGTGTTTATCTAAAGCTCCAAAAACTGATTTAAGTAAACTTTGGATCTACCTGATCTGCGTTTTGACTAACGCAGCTTTCATTGTTCCAGTAATTTTCTTTTTCTATGATATTTCGATCTTCCTTACCGAAGATCTTCATCAGATGCATTTCACGAAACAAATGAAGCAAGCGCGTTATTTCCTCTAGTCATAATATTTATATACCCCAGACTGACCATTCATTGGTTATACGTGTGTCACTTGTGTGTGTGTGTGCATTTTCATAACTGTTGGTTTCATCTAACTAATTTAGACCAGAGTGGCTAAATAATAATTTATCAATTGCATGCAATAACTAATCGTTTTTTTTAAAAACACACTCAATGTAAATGACGTAACTGAGATGGCGAGACCCATAATTCAGAAACACTCGTCATAAAAACATGCCATGAGTGATAAAACCCGAAGTCCGAACGACTAATGCACATGTTAAATTACAATTCAAACCACTAGGTTGTACTCAAGATAGAGAAGTTAATAACAGTTAATGGCACACGCCACGCATGTCCATGTGTATGTGTATGCATAACTAAAAAACTTGGTTAAATTATTTTATTTTGATACACATGTACGTACATCTAAATGAAACTGCAGTCAATAGACATTAATTTACCCTTTGCACGCGTCAGACAAATTATTACTTATAACTATTGTATTATTAGAATATTTCCAATGGTTAGGGTGGGGGTGTAAAACAGAAAATTAAGTTTGAAATCTATTTGTTTTAAAATCAAATGAATAGTTAGAGATGAAATTTTGAAGATTATATTAATAATAATTGTTTATTCATTTGTTGAATAAAAGCCCACTAATTAGTCAATCCTAATCCGATGTTCTTAATCTTTTACTGGAGCTAGCTTCAGTTACCAATTCATGCAATCGCCTTTTTCTTCCACTAGCTAGTGCAGTATTCCAAATCGGACCTAAAGATTTTTCAACAGCTGTTTCATTCATAATATTATCTCTAGATTTAATTTCTATAGATTCCCTAATCAATCTCGTCATCCTATTACGACTACATATTGCTATGCGTTTGCATTCCTCCCAGTCAATAGTATGCCCAGTCTCCACCACATGACGAGCAAGGTCAGATTTAGCAATATGTCCATATTTACACGCAGTTTTATGTTCACCTCTTCTTACTTTGATTGGACGCATGGTTTCACCAACATACTTGAGACTGCAATCATTGCATGGGATCTCATACACTCCTGAAGTGTCTAATGGTTCAATCTTTTCTTTTTGGTTAGGGAGTATAGTGCCTAGTGTAAGGGGCTGTTTTAAAACGGTCCTTATATTGTATTTTAAAGCTATTGATTTCACTTTCCTACTTAATATAGAGTCCGGTAATACCATGACCTTCCGCTCTTCCTTATCCTTATCCGCTTTTGTGTATCTCAAACTAGGATTAAATTTCTTCACCATGTCCCTCATTGTTGTATCTATTAAATGGGGAGGGTAACCATTAGTCTTAAATAGGCGGAAAGTCATGGTATTACCGGACTCTATGTTAAGTAGGAAAGTGAAATCAATAGCTTTAAAATACAATATAAGGACCGTTTTAAAACAGCCCCTTACCTAGGCACTATACTCCCTAACCAAAAAGAAAAGATTGAACCATTAGACACTTCAGGAGTGTATGAGATCCCATGCAATGATTGCGGTCTCAAGTATGTTGGTGAAACCATGCGTCCAATCAAAGTAAGAAGAGGTGAACATAAAACTGCGTGTAAATATGGACATATTGCTAAATCTGACCTTGCTCGTCATGTGAGTGGAGACTGGGCATACTATCGACTGGGAGGAATGCAAACGCATAGCAATATGTAGTCGTAATAGGATGACGAGATTGATTAGGGAATCTATAGAAATTAAATCTAGAGATAATATTATGAATGAAACAGCTGTTGAAAATCTTTAGGTCCGATTTGGAATACTGCACTAGCTAGTGGAAGAAAAAGGCGATTGCATGAATTGGTAACTGAAGCTAGCTCCAGTAAAAGATTAAGAACATCGGATTAGGATTGACTAATTAGTGGGCTTTTATTCAACAAATGAATAAACAATTATTATTAATATAATCTTCAAAATTTCATCTCTAACTATTCATTTGATTTTAAAACATAATTTTCTGTTTTACACCCCCACCCTAACCATTGGAAATATTCTAATAATACAATAGTTATAAGTAATAATTTGTCTGACGCGTGCAAAGGGTAATTAATGTCTATTGACTGCA
Source organism: Eudiplozoon nipponicum (assembly GCA_029291075.1). Classification (NCBI taxonomy): domain Eukaryota; kingdom Metazoa; phylum Platyhelminthes; class Monogenea; order Mazocraeidea; family Diplozoidae; genus Eudiplozoon; species Eudiplozoon nipponicum. The sequence goes on along the minus strand of JAQBSW010000855.1, from coordinate 74,814 downwards.
GTTTCATTTAGATGTACGTACATGTGTATCAAAATAAAATAATTTAACCAAGTTTTTAGTTATGCATACACATACACATGGACATGCGTGGCGTGCGCCATTAACTGTTATTAACTTCTCTATCTTGAGTACAACCTAGTGGTTTGAATTGTAATTTAACATGTGCATTAGTCGTTCGGACTTCTGGTTTTATCACTCATGGCATGTTTTATGACGAGTGTTTCTGAATTATGGGTCTCCCCATCTCAGTTACGTCATTTACAGTGAGTGTGTTTTAAAAAACGATTAGTTATTGCATGCAATTGATAAATTATTATTTAGCCACTCTGGTCTAAATTAGTTAGATGAAACCAACAGTTATGAAAATGCACACACACACAAGTGACACACGTATAACCAATGAATGGTCAGTCTGGGGTATATAAATATTATGACTAGAGGAAATAACGCGCTTGCTTCATTTGTTTCGTGAAATGCATCTGATGAAGATCTTCGGTAAGGAAGATCGAAATATCATAGAAAAAGAAAATTACTGGAACAATGAAAGCTGCGTTAGTCAAAACGCAGATCAGGTAATTACAATTATTCCAGTTCCGCATCAAGGAAACTCTTTCAAGAAACTTTGAATCTGCTGTATATATGAATTTGTTGATGAAAATTTCACAATTTTTATCTTCTCAATTTTGTTTTAGCTTTTTCAACCATGTCCAGATGCTTTAGTCAACCGATGGCCTTTTTAAAAAAATATTGGAACTGAACTGCAATTTTTACTCAAAAATTTTATGAAACCAAGTTTTCAAATAATTTTTTAAATTGATCCACTTTGCTATTATTAGTAGTTAGAGCACGTAAACGGCTGTTGTTCAATTTCTTTAATGAAAGACTTTTCATATTTTTAGTTCGGTGGATTGGAAGCGTTGATCACTGCAATTTTAGATTATTGGCCGGTCCTTCGCAAACACCGTGAACTGTTGGTTCTCGCGGTCATCGTCTACTGCTATTTAGGTGCCCTGGCAACCACAACAAACGTAAGTAATTTTTGGTACGAACAATTTTTCTATATGCATGCACAAGTTGTCGATTAATTTAAGTAGGTCGATCGATTAGAATGTTGATAGTCTGTGTAGTGGATTGAAGGAATGTTTTTTGTGCGGTACTGAATTAATTGAAATTACCTGATCTGCGTTTTGACTAACGCAGCTTTCATTGTTCCAGTAAATTTCTTTTTTCATAATATTTCGATCTACATTACCGTAGATCTTCATCAGATGCATTTTCTGTTTACACCCCCACCCTACCCATTGGAAATATTCTAATAATACAATATTTATAAATAATAATTTTTCTGACGCGTGCAAAGGTTAAATTAATGTCTATTGATTGCAGTTTCATTTAGATGTACGTACATGTGTATCAAAATAATTTAACCAAGGTTTTTTCTAGTTATGCATACACATACACATGCACATGCGTGGCGTGCGCCAATAACTGTTATTAACTTATCTATCTTGAGTATAACTTAGTGGTTTGAATTGTAAATTAACATGTGCATTAGTCGTTTCGGACTTCTGGTCTTATCACTCATGGCATGTTTTTATGACGAGTGTTTCTGAATTATGGGTCTCCCCATCTCAGTTACGTCATTTACATTGAGTGTGAAAAAAAAGAAAAAAAAACGAATAGTTATTGCATGCAATTGATAAATTATTATTCAGCCACTCTTGTCTAAATTAGTTAGATGAAAACAACGGTTATAAAAATGCACACACACACATGTGGTACGCGAATATCTAATGAAAGGTCAGTCTGTGGTATATAAATATTATGACTAGAGGAAATAACACATTTGCTTCATTTGTTTCGTGAAATGCATCTGATGAAGATCTGTGTAGTGGATTATTGCACCAGTGTCAGTTCAAATGGTGAATACACGTCTGAAATTGCGCAACACATCATTGGAATCCCGCACGTTTGCTCTCCAGATGTGAAATTTAACATATTTACCGAATGCCGAAACAGAAATGAGTTAGCAAATATAGCCTAATTTATGCAAGCAGAAAAGCATGTTCTGGTATTGGGTTTTAACTGGAGGTGCTGTACTCAAATGATGTGTCCCACCTCCACTTCACCCTCCTTCTACTTTTTATTTTCTTTTATTTTGCCTTTTAATATATATATATATATATATATATATATATATATATGTGTGTGTGTGTGTGTGTGTGTGTGTTTAATTCAATACACCTGAGGAGAAAATGTGAAAGAAATGGTTCTTGGGTGTGGTAAAATTTCTTGTTATATGTGCAAGTGCAAAGCGTTCTATGAATCAGTGCTATTTATTAGAATGGTGTGGCTGGTGATGTTAAAATATAGTCACATGTTGGCTTTGAACATTTTGGCTACTAGAAGCAATTCTGCATTTATATTGTGAATAATGACATAGAGGGTAGTCTATTGTAACTATGCATAGAAATTCCACTGCGTGGAGTTACGGCGATAGATTTAATTCACTAAGTGTAATCTCGGCTACAGAGATTTGTGAATTCAACGACAGCTCTTATGCTGTTACTCTTGCACCACTTGAAATATCACTAAAGAAGATTCATACGACAACCTTTGATTTAGTTCTCTTTACGTTATTCTATTATGTTACGTGCCTGAATAAAGATTTTTCTTGTGCACCTGGATTAATTGAAATTACCTGATCTGCGTTTTGACTAACGCAGCTTTCATTGTTCAAGTAGTTTTCTTTTTTGGAGAAGTTATGCTAGTAATAAACCGGACATCCATTATTTTAAACTGGTTCAAGCATTTTAAGTCATTATAGAAAGTCTTATCAGTAATCTCAATTTTTTCCTTTTCGTGTCAGTTCAATTTCTTCTTAATCTTGTTCACATACAGAAATTGGGATACACTTCGATTTTCCTCATCATTACACAACATCCTGGTTTCACAGAGTTCGCACAGCAATTGTTAGGTTGTTCGACAACTAGTTAAATACAACGGGATTGGTGTTTACTTCAAGCTCGCAAACTTAATTTAAAGAATTGTCTACGACCTGTTAAGGAAAATGTGAATGGTGTTTATCTCAAAACCACAAATTGGATTCAAATAATTTTTACTAGTCAACATGTATCCGTCTTCAAATATAATCCATCGAAATAAAGTACATTTCGATAGCAATGATTGCATTAAATTCGAGCCACAATTTGGTTTTAAACAAATTTATTGCCTGAACGGTGTTAGTCACAAAACAGATCAGATAATTCTGAAAGTTGCACTCGCGCAAATAGATTGCAATTTTTATATTCAGCATATTATTTTACGATCTATTCGCAATGCTATCAGTTTAGACAGATGTGCTCTCGAAATTCGTGTTTAACAACTAACATACCTAAATAGAGAGGCAAACGTAGCAATAGATTTATGCACTATTTTAAGAAAAGCATATTATTAACGATTTGTAAAATCGATTAATCGATGCGCCAAATAACTGTACATTAAATATATGTTGAATTGCTTTTTTTCAATAACAGGGAGGCTATTATGTTCTGGATCTGCTCGACAAATATGGAGCTCCAATGTCAATACTATTTATAGTTTTCTGCGAATGCGTTGCGTTAGGCTGGTTTTACGGTGAGTTTCAACAATTCTTATCACAGGTGTGATGAACACTATATTGTCAAAAAATAAACGTATTTTTACTTGGTACTGCGTGACGAGTAGCATAGTAAGACGATTTATGTAGACAACTTCCGCAACATCAATGTGTAACCCATAACGATGCGTGGGAGTTATTGCCACTAGTTTAGCATTAAGAAGCGGTGTCATGTCTGAACCTACTTTCGTAACCTTTAGAATATAAGCATGCGTATATCCACAGATGTTACCTTAATGCTAACAGGTTAATCGTTTAGAGTTCCCTTTCAGATGACACTTTCTTTTGAAAATCTTAATTTATCAGTTCAAAATGCACATTAGTTTTTAAGATCAATTAGTATAAAGAGAAAAGAAGAAATATTTTAAGATAAATTTCGCTATGATAAATGCTTAAATATAGCATGTTATATATAGATTTATAAAATGGGAATTTGTCCTTATATATATATGTAAATATATATATATATATATATATATATATATATATATATATATAAACTAAGTACAAGGCAGAAACGGAACACAACCTACTAGGAAAAACATTCTTACACGTAACAGCCAACAAAGCGATAACCTAGTAAAAATCAATCCATAAATACAAGAATTACCAGATCTCACGTACCAATCTTCAATACAATGATAATTACTCCTGAACGCACACAGATATTCACTTTCATGAAATTACCAATCAAACCAAAAAAGAAATAGAAGTAAAACGGAGAATCAGACAAAATTACCACCCACGTAATCAAATGAAATCGAAAGATTTATATAAATGAAATATATAGAAGTCCAGCTGAATATTATAGAAATAAAACGGTTATAATCCACTTTTTATTAAATTTGTTTTCTTTTACTTATATATATATATATATATGTATATATATTTATATATACATATATATATATGTATGAAAATATATAACGATACATTATAAGTTTCTTTAAAATTCGTTGAACCCTCCCATTGTTAGAAATAAATAAATATTTTGTTCAATACTGTAAATAATTCTGTCATATTTTCTTTTAAAGTATCAGGTAATGAGCAATTTTACATATTTAAAAAATTAAAAACGCCCAATACAAGTTGGGAGCCAATCAGTTAATTAAAAACTCTCTATTCCGCTTATTTCTACCTTATTTGCCGTCCATGTAATGGGAATAAGTACGTTCGGGCATTGAAATCGCAGTCGCTACACGTTGTAGTGTCTGTACACATCAAATATTTACATTATATTTTGAACGAATTTATTTAGTACTGTGAATGCCTTTATGTTTTCTTTATTTTTTTTGTCAAAAATTGCATGTGTTAAAGAGGTTTCACCATCAGTATGCCCCACATTACTTATCCCTATTTATTGTCGATTGTTGACCTCACATATTTGTTAATTAAGCAAAAGAAAATAATAGAATTTTACAATTGTGCAATTTTTTATTTTAATCACATCAGAGATCGTACTTTTTGCCACCCGAAGTTTATTATAATTGCCAAAATTGATAATTTATCCTATTAATCTTTCAAGTTCTACAACAATCCCAGTCCAGGGATATATTTTCTAAATAATTCTTATTTTAGTGTAAAACTTTCCTTTCGTCTAACAAACTAATTTATAGAAGATTTTTTTTAAATTTCATTGTCAAAATAATACACAAGTCCATATAATAATTATTTCCTCACCAAAATATTTTGAGAAATCTTACATCGCACCATTTGGCTTGATGGTAGCGAAATCTACGTGTACAATCAAAAAACAATCGGCTTACATTTTGATTCACAGATCTAAAGAAACCAATTTTTTGGTAATGGCCTCAGTATAAAGAAACACTATTGCATATCTTGTCTAAGTTAATTTTCAAAGTCATTTCACTAGACTTTCACAGTTAGACCAACTCATAATGTAGTTAGCTATAGATTTTCGATCAACATTATTTTATCACTATATGCCTAAGTTGGGTATATGCTCTAGCAAACGTGAAATGAATGGTCTTCTTTACTTCTAAAAATATGATCGACCACCGCTACAAGTGCAATTGCAGCCTGCTATTCGTTATTCACCCTTGATTGGAGAATTACGGTGATAAAAGTAAATGAATTATGTTACCCTTACATTTCAGGTGAATGTATACATTTTATCAGCTACTTTGCGTACATCTCCAGCAAGCTTTAATAAATCTGGGTCATACTTGCCTTAATAATGTGGGAAAAAATCATTAATGATAAGAATTTTCCGTACAACATCAAGGCTGTCAGAAGAGCAAAACCTCCTGTCTCTTTTGCTTGATGTCTTCATTAAACCTTCATTTTATTATATTTATCATCAACATTTGATCAACTGATCCTTTTATTATTTCTACATTTACTTGGCTTAAGGCTGGCAATATGAGTACTCAGTTGCGCCACGAAAAGTATAGCTGAACAATGACTAATTTGAAAATTGCCTAATGACCCGAATGTGGTATTTATTCAATAACCATTGTTTTACTGATGCCGCATTAATCGGACCCGTAGCCACTCGGTTTACAATAATAAAGTTCGTCTTCTGTCCCACAGACACCCTCAGTAATTATTATAATCAAGGTTGCGGTCTTGATATAAACACCTGAGCCCTGGATAGAGTACCAAATTCCGAAGCAGACGTGCCCAGGTTCGAGTCCTGTCCGAGGCAAATTCTGGCCAGTACATGATGAGTTCCCAATAAGGACGAAACCGGTCTACTGGATGAATTGCCTTTTCTACACTATACAATTCTTAGTTTATACTGACATATGTAAGTAATTAATGGGTCAGGTGTTTATATCAAGACCGCAACCTTGATTATAACAATTTTTATCTCCACCCGCACAACCAACGTTCGTTTAACCCTCAGTAATTGTAATTCTAAGTTTTAGAGCAGCTATATTGGAATTTATTTGTATCATGTGAACACCAGTTATGATCCATATAGATAAAAGCAATAAGTGATGGGAAAACCTAGGATGAACAAAATAACAGGTAAGAAACAGATGCACCAAAACCAAAATAAGCAAAGAAGCAGAAACATATGCTCGCGAAACAAATGTATACACATTCCTTGAACAGCCGATATTTTAAACACAGACAGGCAACTAGCTGACATTAAACGAATTATTTAAATCAAGATTGCGATCTTGATATAAGCATCAATCAAATTATATAAATATATTTAAATTTGACAGTTTAAACTAAGCTTTGTATAATGTAGGAACGGCAGTTTAATTAGTAGACCGGTTTTGTCCTTATTTCTAATTTGTCATGTATTGTCCATAATTGGGCGTGGACAGGGCTCCTACCTTGTCGCATTTCTTTCGGAGTCTGTGACTCTAACCACTGAGTCAACGTGTCGCATTGACTTCAGTTTACTTATATAGATGTACACATATATTAGCTATATTTAACAGAATGCATTTTAGTTTCATATATTTAAACCTGCACATACGTGACATTTGTCTATCTAATGACATTTCAACAGCTATTATTAAACTTGCCTAACAGATTTATAAATCGAGTTGTTTTAGTGAAATTTCTCATGTGCATAACTCGTATGTTTGGAATTTTTATCACTTATCTTGGCATGAGCCCTGCCCGCGTCAAATTCTGTGCATGCCATGATGGTTCGTTAGTTAGAGTCACAGACGCCAAAGCAGAAGTACCCAGGTTCGAGCCCTGTCCGCGGCCAATTCTGAATAGCACATGAAGATTTCCTAATAAGAAAGAAACCGGTCTCCTTTAAAAATTGTCTTTTTACATTTTACAATGTTTAGTTTATACTGATGAATGTATATATATTTATAAAATGTGATTGCTGTTTATATAAAAAACGTAGCCTTCATTTTCGTAACTGATATATATCGATCGTTTAAATAAACAAACTATCAAGTATCATAAATTTGGAAAACAAGTGACACAAACAGACTCGTGAAATAAATCGCTACTCAAAACTAAAATCATCCACACATGTAGTGTATCTAATAAAGCCCAAAATCAAGTTTCATTCCTCCATTTTGAAAAAAATATATATACTCAACATGTTATTTAATTGTATGTGCCGTTAAGCTTACGTGAAATTTTTTTATCCAGATCTTACTAAAAATATACACAAATAAATTTACTTTAATGTATTCAATAAGAGCGTTTCCCTTCCTACTGAATAATAAATTATAAGTTACTAAGGTGCATATTATATGTCATTTCAAAAATATATATATATATATATATATGAGCTCTTCCGCTAACGCAAGGAAAGCTTTAGTAGCGTATGTGTTGATACTGCTTCTAATTGGTTGCAGACAGAGGGTACATATATTCTGTGTCACTGATCGCATTCTGTTTCTTGATTATGTCGATTTTTGAGATCTTGGCAAAAAGAATTTGTACACTACAGTGCTTCACTTTTTCGATGTCTTGACAAAGTCTATGACTAGTAAAACGTTCTGGATCTGGAATATACATTATGTAATATATTGCACACAAAAAAATTTAATGACAATGGTTTTGAAATAGATGTACGGCTATTTGAGCGGTGTACGCTCTAGTAAACTAACATTTAATATTTCAATTTTCTGTTGTGGAGAACTAATATATATGCCAGTATATATTATGTATGGAGTACCTAGTATCAAATTGGTTCAGATAGGACCAGAATAATATGCCAAAGTCAGCTTGAACATCCTTCGAGTCCCATTTTAATTAATCTGTTACCTGGTAGCAATATACAATACATGAACGCATATACATTATTTACTTTTATATTTCCCATCGAATGATATCGTGATTGCCCCAAATTTTGATAACTGATGTCGATCGAGGCCAGAGTATATGACTTTGCTGAAGTATCATATGTTCGAAATTGGTCATTATTCTAAATTAGGTTTAAATTTGTCCTATCCTCGAAACCATTGTGTTGGGACCCATTTCAGGTATGGTATATATAATAAGTTGGCTTTTAAGTCGCATTGCCGAATATTTTATATTTGGTTAACTCCATTACTGTTTGAATACACGCTCGTATAGTATGTTTTACTGTACATCTGCCTCACATTTCTTGACCTGATGTTTAGTGGGCAGAGATCGAGGTACCGGTTCCCACTTATGAATCGCCGGTGAACACGAAACGCACTTGTACATGGGAATACGCATTTCGTTTATGCTGACTTTGATACATCTTTCTGGTCTTATTTGAATTAATGTATTACGGGGCGCACAATATCTAAGATGAAGTGGCAAAATGACGTTTTTGTAAAATTTCTGGTTTTTTACGATCTGTCATTCGCTGCTAACCTGAATTCTTGATAGCATACATGTTTCATGTTCATTCTTTACTCGCGGCACTTCAAACTAGCTTGAAAAAGTTTGTCCCTATCGCGCTGTGTCCATGTTCAAATTAAATAGACATAAAATATGCGTGTATTTTATTCATCACGTTATAAAGGCCTAATTATCACATTTTTTTGGTACCATTTCGTTAATTTGAATTATCAAAAGCTCGCATTCTTCCTCTTACACATTCTCTGTCTTCTCTTTCTTTAGCTTGGATTTCAGTTTATCTGTTACTTCGGTATAATATCCTATGAATTTCTTAGGATAACGTGTGTCAATTTTGTATCAATCTGATGCCAAACTGTCTGCAACTTTTAATTTTATGCTAATTCTATGGCGTCGGAAAATGGAAATAGGTGTAACTACATCAGATATTTGGAGAAATGTACAAGCCAACTGTCTAATGGAGAACAACTGTAATCAGACAAACGATAAATCCCATCACCAGGCTGGTCACTTGCCTGTCTAAATTACGATTGGTTGTGCGCTTATAAGACTGTCAGACTGTCAGTCTCCGAGCTGATTTGTCATTCAGCTATCATGATATTTGTTCTATTTCCTCGTTATTTCTTTCTAATTTATTGACTTGTTTTATTCAACCACATGGAGCTCCTCTGCTCGGTTATTAAGTGTACTTTTATCTCTCTAAGCATTTAACAACATTTTTAATAAACTAATTTTTCAAATTACAACATTCTTCCGGCATCAACAGTATTAATGACATTTGTTTAAATATAACTTTGATTATTATGAACATTTTCATGTATTTGTCTAAAATAATATTTGAAATTTACAAATATTTATTTCGATACCATTAAAACTCTTGCAATTGTCGTTTAGCCCTATGACTGCAGCCGATGTTTTTGTTCCTACAATCTGAATATGTTTTAAAATTAAAAATATTTTCATTTCTTGTCCTGATTATTCACAATGTTAATGCATTGGAAACTACGTGATTATACATTTTTTTTCATTTTTTAAGCAATTAATATTTTGTTATATTAAAATTGATTTTGAATAGGCTCAAAATTTTTATGTAAAAATTTGTTTATGTTTCTCCCGCTCTTTAGTATAACTGATAGAACAGGATGCCACAGAATCACTTTATCTACCTTTTTTAAATAAAAATGAAGATTTGGTATCAATAGAAAGGTATTGTTATCCAATAGATTTATACGCAGTACAATCCTAACACACTGTTCAGGTTATGCTAGAAACATCTAAGTCCATTCTCTTTCTTCTCTCTCTTTCTCTCTCAAATGTTCGCATGTTTTTCCTGAATATAAAGATATAATCGAATCTCCCATATAAATTAATTTTAGCATTTCCAACAATAGGTAATTTTCAGCCTGATGTGTACTCTCAGGTCACTACCCCAGATTTGTTCATATTTGAATTTAAAACAAATTTGATTTTTTTGTACCAATTATGACTCTGCTTTGGGTTATGATAGGTTAAATCCTCCAAATCAGAATGAAATAAGTTAATTAAAAGCCAATCTAGTTCGCTGAATGCCTTGGATTCTGAATCGATTTCAAATTATGCAAGACAATAGGGAGATGTTATTTTCATATTACCCTTTCTGTGTGCAAAAAGAAGAAGAAATTTTATCAGATACAGGAACCGTTTCTATCTCATATTCTAATCATGTATCTACAAATTAACATCTCTTTATATATACATTGAAAGGCAACACAAGATAGAACAATGTAAACATGGAGATAGTGTGAAAGAAGGGAACAACCAATCAATTTCGTGCCCCACCTCCAACTCAAGCTCAATGCCTGAACATGGTTCTACTGCTTGCATAAATTCGACACCAATTTGTTTATCCACAAAGCTTCGTGTGTGGCCAACTCTTTTCTGTTATTGCATTTAGTAATTCTCTTAAATGTTAGGTCTTGAGAACATACGTGTGAAGGTTCAACGATGTTATTTTCCTTTCATTTATCTCGATATCTATTTCCATTTTATCCTATAAGTTTGTTGTTTTTGTTATTATTAGTTAAATTGGAAGAAAAGCTAGCAATTTCTGCTTAGCAGGATTTATTTATTCATTCATTTTGGTTAGTTTATGTATTATTTCTGCCTTTCATCTATTTCATTTCACGTTACAGGTATAAAACGCTTCTCGGCTGACATTAAATGCATGCTCGGCTTTCCACCTGGAATCTTCTGGCGTTTGTGCTGGGCGTTCATCAGTCCATTCTTCTTGTTGGTAATGGCTTACTTTTTCAGCTTAACACCTTATGTGGATAATTAATCGACGACTATCTGAACCATTTAATTGAATGCATTTGGTTGGTACCATTGGTTTTTTCTATTGACAAGCTTCAATTTGTCTATCGTGTTGCTTCTGTAGTGGTCTATTGCGGGAAAATTGATAGCACTCGTAGGTCGGTAAAGCCAGGATTCCTTTGCATTTCCAGGTGCACAGCTTGTGTTTAACCTTGATTGATGTGTACTGACTGGTCCCGTCACTCTTAGACCGTCCACTGTTATTGTTTCTGAAATTGTAGTAGAATCAAGCTTTAACGGTGATTTTGTTACAAATTTTCGGTACTTGATTTCCAGTCCTATTTTCAGAGTTGACACCATACTCACAGAAAAAACAACTTGTGGCAAATGTGCTATCCTCATTCAAGGCAGATCTATTTCTATTTCTTATACTTCCTGAAGTATTTTTTTCTGCACCTGAAATTGTAAAGGAATCAAGAGTTTACCGATCTATGAGTGCTAACAATTGTCCCGTAATAGACGACTGCGTAATCAACATGAATGATGACAGCGCTGCACAAGGAACAACACCATTCAATTTGTCTATTTTAAGGTAAAATCATAACGAAATAGTTTGCTTTGTCTTTGAAGTAGACAAGCTGTTACTGACCTGTTACATCTTTAAAAGCTGCATTGCAAATGAACTTAAACTAAATATTGCGCTTTGACTCGCCAGAAAAAAATTTTTTCCAACGAGTTATGGCAGAAAACTCGTCTTCTAGACAATTTTGCTTATCTCATTGTTCAACTTGTACAATGTTGTCCAGAACGGCCATTCGTCAATATATCGTGGCTCACAGTTTTTCTACTAAAGCTAAATCAAAAACTCAACATGCGTCAACATTTTCACGCTAATGTCAATTTGCTCAATTCTTCTGCATTGATACGTTATGCCAGGTTAAGTTAAACTTCTTTTGAACTAAATTAGATAATAATTTATTGCGCGATTAGTAGCATTTATGATTTTAAATTAAGTCCGATTTGCGGTCATGGAATCAATACCTATTACATATTTAGTTTTACTAGTCGATCATTCCGATTCGGAAACTACTCTCAGTTATAAGCCACAAGATTTTTGAATCGCACTCGTTCATCTTTTGTGCCTAGTTTAATGCTGATAGACAAAGCGCAATCCGTAGCGTTCGATTTCGTGTACCTATTTTGGTAGTTTTCACCATGCTATATAAATCTTTAAACCAAACCTGTGAGCTTGAGATAACTCGTAGTCCTAGTTTGGTTTACCAGTTGCACAACATAGAAAAAGTATCGTCAATTGCACTTTTTATGCGAGGCTACCATTGGTGAGAGCTGCATGTCTGGTATTCCATGCCTTTTATACGCATTGCAGTTTTTTGTGCCTTAGTTAGTTTGCCGTTGTGTTCCGATATTCGCTATGAAAGGTAGAAACACATCAGTACGTGTGAATGACGGCAGTTTTGCTATGTTGTGTGGCTGATTTTTAAGAATTGGATTGATGATTATGCCAAGTTTGCAAACTGGATACGTCACCTAGCTCATTACCATCCACGCAATCATTGAATGCTAAAAAGCATGAAGTGCTGTGTGATTTCTTTTAAAGTTTGAAATTGATGTTATTTTTATATTGCAGCCGTAGTTTACACAAATAATAAATATGAATAATAATAATAATAAATAAATAAATAAATAAATGCCTGTATATTTGAAAAAATAATGTATAAACACTAGTTACAAATAAATTATTTTTGTGAGTGATTAGAAGGTGTATAGCCGACATTCCAACCAAAAATATAGCATATTTTAACCTAATGGAGCTGAGAGCCAATGCTTAGGTTTTTTTTAAATTTATATATTCGTTGTGGTTTGATCTATTCCAGATAGGTTTAATTCATAGTCAAATGGCAAACGAGGAAGTCTGAAACTCAGTATTATGATGCATAGATTATAGTTTATAATACTATACTATATGTAGGAATAGTAATATGGTATTTAATAGACTAGTTTTATATAATTAAGAGAGTTTCTAAATGATAGATGCTGTTCATGCAGGCCATTATTGCAATTTTTACATTTAATTGAAAAATCTTACATTTGAAACAAACAAGGAGCTATAAAGTACGGCAACTGCGAGTTTGTACGTCAACTTAATTTGCTCAGCTGCAACGTACGCTAGAGGGTAAAAATTTCATTTTTATCGGCGATATTTCTTCTGTTTTTTACGGACACATTTTCTGGTACACAGCTCACATGGACAATAAAAGCTAAAGCAAGGCAATGTGATCACAATTGTTAATCAAATTTAGCAATCTCGTTTAGAATTTTCTAGTTATATATATATATATATATATATATATATATATGATTTATCGTGGGTTTCTATATATATATATATATATATATATATATATATATATATATATATATATACATAAATCATAAGGCTTCAACTCAATATAACTTTCACAAGCGGCACCGTGTCTTGTGTATTATAGCATATCGCAGGTGGCTAGTATGATCTTCATGTCTTAAGATATTCTGAATAGATTCCATCTGAAGTGAGGACTGGCCAGAAACATAACTTGGTGCATGACTTCAAACTGCGAGTAGTATGCATCATGCGTGGAGTAGTAGATAGTTTCCGAGAATCTGAAGCAAATGTACCTCAGTTCGAGTCCCATCAGTGGCAAATTCTAGACAGTACTTGAATAATCCCCATTAAGAGCAAAACCGGTCTACCGAATGAATTGACATTGTTACATTTTTCAATGCTTTATTTATACTTAAATTTATATATATATATATATATATATATATATATATATATATATATATATATATATATATGTGTGTGTGTGTGTATGTGTTTATAAACCACACTCGTGAAATGCTATTGAAACTTTGAATGTGACTGATGCTAATCGTATTATTATATTTAAAAATGTCAGTTACTTTTGCATCGTCAGTTATTGTGTCTGTTTTCTCGCAAAAATTAGTGCGCAATAGTAGCAATACTTAATATATAGAATTTTTGCAAGCGTATTGGTGCGGAAGGCGTATAATATGGTTAATCTCGTTAAAGTTATAGCACGAAGGTGCAAAATGTGGAGGCGTGATGAATTAAGTGTAATTAGTAGAATAAATGAATGCTTCGATTCACTATAGACTTGTTGTTTAAAATGCCATCTACAGAGAGAACATAGTGAACGAAAGTTTCATTGAAAAGTTATTTTATTCAATTTCAAGACACAAGTGCTAAATTAACAATGAATCACGCGGGATATAATAATTATAAATAATTTTTTATTTAATATTACGTTACCTTCTGATCATGGAGCACGTTAGTTAAGCCTTAAATTAAAGTGGAAATGTGTTAATGCTCTATCTAGACTATTGTTATGATACCAAAAATTGTATGTGAACAAAATGGACGCTTAAAAACTATATAAAATTGTATCATAAAACAGGCGTTTTTATATCTTGACTGAAAGTTTACAGTATTTATCAAGTGTTGCCAACCTAGTAACAAATATTTCAGTTGTGACCAGAAGGGTAAACCAAAGGCAGCATGAACGGAAAGTATAATCTCATGCACATTCGTTTCGAGCTTACTGGCGACTCATCAGTAGGATCCGGTATTACGCCCTTTAACCACTATATATTTGGGTGAAGAATGGGGGAAAATAGGACGTTACAATCTCCTAGACCAATGTGTAAACCTGCGGTAGTGAAGTTAACATCATATAAAAATTGAGAATTACAACTATTTCTGAATACATGTAGCTCCAGTAAATCCATACCCTCTGGCCTTGATCAATATCTGTTACCACATTTCGCGGTAATCATGGCATCATTCAATTCAATATATAACAGTTAGATACTGTTTGTGGTGGAGAACTAATATATATGAAAGTATGTATTGTGTGTTGCGAATCTAGTAACAAATTAGTCAAATTATGACCAGAGTACCGACTTTGGTATCGGGTACTGACACAATAGCCATAGTGTTGGTATCCTTTACAGACTCGGTATATAAATTATATAGAGTGAGGTAGCGTTGAAGTCGCCTTGTCGAGACTTTATATGCGGTTAACTTCACTACTGCAGATTTACACATTCGTCTAAGAGATTGTACCGTCCTATTTTCCCACATTCCTTACACAATAATATATAGTGGGTAAAGGGCGTAATACCGGCTCCTACAGGTGAGTCGCCAATAAGCACGAAACGAATATACACGAGATTAATACTTTTTCTGTTCATGCTGTCTTTGGTTTATCCTTCTGGTCACAACTGAACTAATTTGTTACTAGGTTCGCAACACCTAATACATACTTGCATATATATTAGTTCTACGCCACAAACAGTATCTAACTTTTATAGAGGATTACAGGTTTTACACTGGTCTGGTTGAATGGATTTTACCCTCTGTATGTACTAGATGAGGTAAGCCTTGACTTGCTGGAAACTGCAGCTTTTATGTTTGCTTCTAAGTAGAAACAAGTTTTACAATTGACTTGCATAAGGGAATTCATAAATTTTATCTGACATGTAGTTGCGAATCTACCTATACCTTTAGTTTTATCAACGTGTTTCAGACTAGTGATGTACTATTATACCTTGGGAAAAATAAAATAAATAAAACAAATTGGTACATTTTTACGCATTATTTAATAGTAATCAGTAAATTATGCTATCATGTTATAAATCCAAAAATTCACTATCTGCATATATTCATATTTGATAGATTTTTTATCCGCTATTTTTCTTAACTTGACTGAACGCGTAGTCTCCTCCGTTTGCACAATATTGCTACCTTTACATAACACGCGTATGTATATATTTATATTAAATGCACATTAATATAAACTATCATATGTTCACGCTTAATATATAATCAAGTTTAGATTTTAAAATATAACACCCCCAACACATAAATGCCGAAATTACCATTGTAAAGATTTAATGGACTGAGCTTTAAATCGGTGGCTTTGCAAAGATTAATGTTGAATGACCTTTAAAAAACCGTTTATCACCTCGCTTTTTCTGGGTAAGTTGTCCTTATATTTCATGTGACAAAAACATAACTTAAAGAATCTAAATTATTAACTATGTTAGTGTTATTTTAGTTAAATACTGTTTTGTTGCGAAGAGCTAATATATATGCAAGTATGTATTAGGTGTTGCGAACCTAGTAACAAATTAGTTCAGTTGTGACCAGAAGGATAAACCATGCTGCCTTTGGTTTATCCTTCTGGTCACCACTGAACTAATTTATTTATTTTATTTATATATTAGGTCTTCGCAACAAACAGTATTTAACTGTAATATATTGAATTGAATGATGTCATGCTTACCGCGAAATGTGTTAACTGATATCGATGAAGGCCAGAGTGTATGGTTTAACTGGAGTAACAGGTGTTCGGAAATTGTTGTAATTCTCATTTTGGGTGAACTTTAGCATAAATTGATATCCATCAGGTTGGTATCATGTGCCGACTCGGAAACCATAGTGTTAGTATCCGGTACTCATCGATTTAAAAAGGTATCAGTTACTAACACAATAGCCATGAGTGTTAGTATCCTTTACAGACTCGGTATATATGTATCATATAAGTGTGGAAGAGTTAGTATTGAAGTCGTATTGTCGTTGACTGGAGATTATGTTAGCTTCACTATTACAGGTTTACACATTCGTCTAGGAGATTGTACCGTCCCTATTATTCCACATTATTTGACCAAAAAATATAGTGGTTAAAAGGCATAATACCAGCTCCTACTGATGAGTCCGCCAGTAAGCACAGGAAACAGATGTGCATGAGATTATACTTTCCGTTCATGCTGCCTTTGGTTTATCCTTCTTGTCACAACTGAACTAATTTGTTACTAGGTTCGCAACACCTAATACATACTTACTTAATTTATACTGACAAAATGTAAATATTTAATGGGTCAGGTGTTTATATCAAGTTCACAACCACGATTATAGTAAATGTTATCACCGTCCGCGCAACCAATATTTGATCAATATGTAAAATGTTTATCAGATGTTTATTTTAAAACCAGTGACATTTATTCAAGTTTTCCAACAAAAATTTTGACATTGCATTCTCAGGTGTCGAGTATGGACATACATTCATTAATAAAGTATGGCGAGCCTATTAGATCACTGTTTCATGTAGGATCTAAATGATATTCTGCATTTAGCATGGACAACATTTACAATTCTTTTGAGGCATGCAACTTTTTCTCACTGGTAACATCGTTGAGAGCCAGTAGCATGCCAAGAATTACTTCATAAGTCGAAAAATATGGGGGAAATACCGATAAATTTCTCCTAGATGTATGCGTATAAATCATGCTTTTATTCACATTAACTTGCAGTTATTTTAATCGCCTCTAATAGGTAAGGGTTTAATCTCAACGGGTAGAAGTTTCTAAGACTCTAAGCGGCACCTCTTTTTTAATCTTCTACTGTTAACTAACATTTTTTTCTAAATCATTTTCAAGTCTACCAAATTGTTTACAAACGATAATTATATTGTGCTGAACTCAAATGAACAAAAGATTTAGCACATCAGATCATATCATTCGTTCACACTGACTTTGGACTATCTTTCTGGTCCTATTTAAACTAATTTCTCACTAAATACGCAACACCTAATACACAATTGCATATACATTATTTCTCCGAATCTTACAATATCTAGCTGTTGTATATTTAATTGAATTATGGCATGATTACAGTGAAAAGATATAACTGATATTTATCAAAGCCAGAATGCATGGATTTGCTGGAGAAACAGGTGTTCAGAATTGTGTATCATGTGTTGCGCGTCCACTAACAAATTAGTCAAAATAGGACAAGAATAATAAACCAAAGAGAGCATGGCCGAATGGTATAATCTCATGTACATATACGTTTCGCGCTTACTGGCGATTCATCAGTAAAACTTGTACTTCGCCCTATAACTTCTGTGTATTTGGTCAAGGAATGTGAGACATTTAGACGTACAATCTTCTACACGTAAGTAAATACAAGCAGTAATTGAGATAATTTCATAAAAAGACTTCAACAATGCGACTTCAAAGCCAACTCATTACATATACTATATACCGAACCTGTTAATGTTACCAAAATTATGGATGCCGAGTAGGGACATGGTACCAACACAATGGCTTCTGAGTTCGTACATGGACCTATATGCACTGATTTGGTACTAGGTGCGCAACATCTAATGCACAAACTGTATATAACTAGTTAACTACAGTCTGGTATCAGTGTTAATTTGAAAATTGCAACCTTAATTCAAATAGAGCATATGGATAGTGACCACATAAAAATTAGAGAAAATATGCAAATAACACATTGATAATTTTTTTTAAATAGTAAGGTGTGCGCTAGGGAATGATAATGTAACCAAATAAGCTGCATTTTTATACCAATAGAATTATCACATGTAAGACATCCGCAAACATTTATAATATTGCATATTTGTAGTCTTCAGAAAAATTAATTACAACTAGAGTGTAATAAATTTAATAACTGATGATAAACGTCAACGTTATTATTATAAGCATATTGCTATATAAATTTATTATACCCTAATTATAATCGAAATAAACTTTTAAGTTTGGCAAGAAGCTCTATTCAAGCTTTTCAATCCCGTCTTTGGTACCAAGGGTTTGTCGCCAGGATTATCTGTTGGTTGCGTAGCAACAACTCAGGAATCAACAAACAGAAAATCTCTAATTTATACCAAAAGAATAAAGTATAATACAAAATTTTAAAATTAGCTGCTTCACAGTATCAAGTATCACTAAAATGTTAAACAGAAGCCAATTGTACAAGAACAGAATGCGAAATGTTCTTTGATACTTATCATCTGTGTAAGGCTTTACTGAATTCTTCTACAAACACTTGATTTGACAGATGACAGACTAAACATAAAACAGGCGTTTTGCAAAATTGGCATTGAAAGAATATTTGAGCCGTCTATATATATATATATATATATATATATATATATATATATATATATATATAAATGTGCCTTTATTGGTTCATAACATTTCCTATTTCATTTTTTTCTGATATTAAACTGAGGCGTGTGATGGGTAGTGAGTTCAACAATTTGAATGGCAAAATTTAACTAAATTTTGCAATTATTTAACTGAACATCATAACAGTTGAAAATTAGACAGAGGGAGAGAATGAGAGAATAAAGTTATAAGAAACACAAACATAGACCTGTTTATGTAAATCCATGCAGTTGTGTTGATATTTGAGTTAGGGATTAACGGAGATCAAGAAAAATCGTGTTTTATGATGGATAATAACGAAAGCAAGAGGATAAATTTGGAACTAGTAGGATTATGACAGATAACTCACTGCGTTTTGCGTAAGTATCATCGTTAATAGCAGTACTTTTATATTTTAATTGGTGTCATTCAAAAGCAGTACAATGCGAATTTAACCTTAAGTTATGCAAATTTTTCCTAAGCATAGTTTACGCTCAATTTTTCAACAACACGATACACATCCGTCTAATAGGCAAATATTAATATTATGCATATGATCAAGGTATGCAGATTTGCAAAAGTGGTAAAATGTAAGAGAGGCCAATTTATAGCGCTTCCGAAGCAAATATTTTAACTCTTACATAACACTAACTGGTGCTTACTTGAAACATGATTTACACAAAAAACGTTGCACATTTTGTGTGCCATAATGACGTTGGGAATTGGGGAGTAGGATTATGGAAGAATTCACAAGCTGTTATAATCACCGATAAGATGTTGCCTAATAAATTTCTGGGTTCAAGCCTTGTTAGCTGCAGACTAGGACATTATGGACAAAGTTTTCACTAATTACGTAATAACGGCACAGTTCATGAGCTGTGTTTGTTATGTTATGCTAAGTTTAGGTTGAACCAACGCTATATATATATATAGTTACATAAAAAGTCGTCATTTGAATTACAAGTGAATTTTTTAATTTATTTATAATTATATTTTTTTTATATTTATATATATTTATAATTATAATATAATTAGTAATTATTTTTCCGCTTGTAACTCACTTGTGACACCAATGCTTCTCGGTCAAAGCAAGTAACATTTCCAAAATTTGCAGAGTGGTTCAGTGGTTAGGGCAACAGATTCCGAAGCACACGTGCCCAGACTCGAACCCTATCCGTGGAAGATTCTGGACACTAAGTGATAAGTTCTCAATAAGGACGGAACTAGTCTTTTGGATGAATTGCTTTTTAAGTATACAATGCTTAATTTATACTGACAATTTTATGTACATAATGATGCAGGTATTTATATAATGATCGCAATCTTGATTTAATTAATTTAACCTTATAGGATATAAACAAAAATAACCTGGAGTAAATTAATCTTTTAATATTTTTTCTGATTGGCCTTGTTGTGATTCTTTGGTTAAATGTTGCACAAATGAAACCGAAACGTTTTTAGTCTTCAATCTATACCTGTCAGCAAAATAATTCCCGAATTAATTGCTATCAAAGGCAGGCTGGGCTCCATCTCACGTATCGGTTTAGTGACAAATTACGACAGATGCTCAGACAAGTAGAAGCTTGTGAAGAGTCCCATATAACCAGTTATTAATGCATTGTCAATATTTGCCGATACAGTAAGGATAATGAATATCTCATATCGCAGTAATCAATTTCTTCATCTGTGGAAAATAGTAGCATTTTTCTATTACACGGCAAATCCGTATAAAAAAATAGTCGCCCATGAAGTTAAATTACACAAAACATCGCGCACCATGTGCCCTATCTCCAAGCGCTAGAAATGTCCAATCGATAATTTAAAGCTTAATATTTTAGTTATGCACTGTGCCCAATCAAAGCAAAAAGAGCAGAACATAGAACTGCATGTAGTATGTATGTTTCTAGATCGGATCTTCCCCGTCATACAGTAGATACTAGGCACTGGGATGACAGTAGACGCATATTGATAAGTAATCGTAGTAGGATGACGAGAATAATTATGGAATCTATCGAGATTTTATCCAGAAATCATATTATGATTAAAATAGCCGTGGAAAAATCTTTAGAGTTTATTTGGAATACAGCATTAGCTAATGGTAGGAAAAAATGATTGCACGATTCAAAATCTGAAACTAGATCCAATGAAAGATAAAGAATATTGGATTAAGATTAATTTATTAGTAGAATTATTTTATTATTACAGTGTTGATAATGCAATCATTCCAAATATCCTCCTTTAACTGTTCTCTAACTGTAGCTTGATTTAAAATTTAGCTGTCTTAGTGAGTTTCACGAGTACTAAATGACTCAGTTGTCACTTATATTTCTTATACTTTCGTCCATTAATTTTTAATATTTTTTTGTTGTTTTACAATCACTTATTTTAATTTATATTGATCATTTAACCAGATTTGATTTTTATTTTGCCCCCCCTCCTCCCCTTCTATTGAGCTCAACTTTTTATTATATCATTTCAAATGTTAAGAAAAAAACAATTAGTTTGATGCATGCAAAGTGTAATTAAACAGTTATTGACTACAGATGGATGTACATGTATAATAATTATATTTTACAGAACACCTTTGAGTTGTATACACACATGTCTATCTGAATAAATGACAACATATATTTATTCAACAAGCCAATCCTAAGTACAACTAGAATAGTTTGAGTGAAATTTCATACGTGCACTGTTCAATTCTTTTCACTTTTTATCACTTAACTTGACATGATATATTATGATTGTATTTGATATATTGGGCTCCCCACCCAACAAGGTGAGAGCAACATCAATTACTTAATTTCACATGGTGAGAATAAAATATAGTCTATCGTATATAAAGGATAAAGTTATACTCAGTCAGTCTAGTTTCACTTATTTGGTTAGAAATAGCAGCTATGGACAGGCGCATACTTGACGCACACCAATTTAGTGAAACGTTCAGTCTGAGGTACATGTTACTTTACTTTTACTCCTTTTAGAGGATAAGCCGGCTCCATTGATATCCCGAATTAAGCCTCTCCATGCCGGGCGGTTGGCAGCCATTTCGGCACATAAGGAGGGCCAATGACGCTCCCAGTGACGCGGATCATAAACATTGCGTAAACCTAGGAGTTCCATGTCCGATTTGATTGTTGCAAGCCATGTCTTCAGTTGCCCACCTCGGCGGCGGCGCCAGTTTGCACATTGACCTGGGTTCATCACCTGCCGTACCAGTTCGTCTTCGGGTTTGCGTAGTACGTGCCCGAACCATTGAAGTCGACGATGTTGGATCCAGACGGATAGTTGCATGATGTCCCCGCATTGGTGACGAACAGATGCGTTCGACACCCGGTCCATCCATTTTGTCTTTGTGATGTACCTAAGGTACCAATGGTCGAATACTTCAAGCTTTTTGGAGTCCTCAGAACGTAATGGCCAAGTCTCACAGCCATACAGTAGCACAGGGCGAACAGTAACCTGGTAGACTCGGATTTTCGTTTTGAGGCTGATTTCACTTCTTCTCCAAAGTGAGTTCTTCAATTGTAAGAAAGCAAGTCTGGCACGGTCGATGCGTGTTCGGACTTCATTCTTTGCTTGACCAGTTGGAAGTATTTTTGAGCCAAGGTACGTAAAAATCGTCGACTGTTTCGATTGGGCTGTCGTACACCGTGAGCTGCTCATCAGATGAAGATACACCGATGGCGAAGGCTTTCGTTTTGTCGGCATTGATTTCCAGACCAACGGCTGATGAAAACTGGGCCACTTGATCCAAAACGGCTTGCATGCTCCCAAAGCTGTCAGCAAGGAGAACAACATCGTCTGCGTAATCAACATCCGTTAGCCATAGGTTATTTGATACTTGAACGCCTCGGAACCCAGTTAGCGCGTTGCTCAGAATCCAGTCAACCGCATAATTGAACAATATGGGTGACAAGGGACATCCTTGTCGAACCCCAGTGCGCAGACTGAATTCATCCGATTCTTCTCCGTAAACACGTACTCTGGCTTTGGTGGCTGCATAGTAGGCCTTGATCAGATTGACGAGTTTTATGGGCATTCCGTCGAGCAGCATGATGTTCCATAGGGAGTCGCGATCAACAGAGTCAAAAGCAGCTCGGAAATCAATAAAACAAGCGACGGTTGGTTGTTGAAATTCGTTGCGATGTTCCAAAACTCGCCGTAATGTAAAGATCTGATCAACACAGCCTTTGCCTGGGCGGAACCCACCCTGATTGGGACGGGTACGGGCATGCCGCTCATTACAGAAGCGGTTCAATAGAATCGACGCCAACAGCTTGAATGCGGTGTTGAGAAGACTGATACCACGGTAGTTTTCGCACCTTGATCTATCACCCTTTTTGGGAAACGGTAGCAGGATTGACATTCCGAAGTCTGACGGGCATGCTTCCTGTTCCCAGATAGAAGAGAACAGTCGATGGATTGATGGCAGTAGTGTGCCTATACAGGCCTTGTAGATCTCCGCAGGTATTCCATCTTCACCGGGGGATTTCTTGTTCTTCATGTTCTTCATGCGCTGGATGGTCGTAGCGATCTCAGCCTCAGTTGGGGAAGAGCAGTCCACGTCGTAGCTGGGTGTAGATGTTGTAGGTGGTTGCGGTGGGGAGCGGCCACTGTATGGTCGGTTCAATAACTGCGAAAAATGTTCAACCCATCTTGCGATTTTGCCATTGACATCAGAAATCAAGTCTCCTGTTGCGATGCGTAGAATTGTCTCTGCATTGCGCTTACCAGATGCTTTACGTATAAGACGGAAGAGACCCCCGAAGTCACCGACGTTTGCAGCCGATTCCATGGCGGAAGCCATTTCATCCCAGTACTGCTTACGGTCAGCCCGAGCAGACCTCGTGGTTTCACGTCTCAGGTGGCGATAATTAGGCGCGTTATTCATCCGGGCCTCTTGCTTTTTGTGACGCCCGTATCGTGCGTTCAGAGATCCAGTCTTTATGGTGACTTTTGATGGTTCCGAGCGTTTCTAGCGCAGCTTGCTGAGTAGAGAGTTTCAAGTTATTCCATTGATGCTCCACATTGGTTTTATCTACGGCATGAGTTCCATCGTCAGCGGAAGTCAACTTTGGAGTGATTGAGGTACATGTGATATAGATAAATGAAATGTCGCACTTGTTTTATTAGCTTGTCTCCAAGACTTGTGATGCAGAGAATGACACGCGAAATATCACGAATGATTCACACAACTGGAGCTTAGCCGGTGTTAGTCACAATACAGATCGGGCTACTTCGAATCACACAATAATTTGCTTCTTTAATCGTGAATCAGATATTATTATCACGTTTTCTTTCAAATATTGAACAACAATTACTTCGTAATTTCGTCTAATGTATTTAAACACATTGCAAAATTCAAGGTACTGGTTAAAAAATCGATTTGAAACTTTACAATTATGCCAGCCTCGATTTGAATCTACGCTAATAAATTCAATTTGGACATTGAGACACAGGCAGGCCATTTAATGTCTATACTTTAACTGAATCAATTAGATTACAGATGACACGATATAGCTTGATGATCCTTACATTGGTCAAAATTTTAATTTTCACGAATGTGTTTATTAATGTATAAATGTCGATTAATCATAAAAGGTAATTTCGCTCACTTAAAGGGTACTTTTGCAGCTAAATACCTTCTTGAGATTCGGTGACACAATTGAGAACATCTTCACTGTTTTCCAGGGCATCAGCTTTCCTGGGGTATATATAAACAGGCCTCCATAATGGGGCAGTCGAATTAAGTAAACTCAGTTAGCTTGGAGTAAGTCAAATTGTGAACTTTCAACGTATGAAAGAGAAGTGTATGAGCATAATACTTAGCCAAGTATATTATAGTGCCCGCTTCTTCTGATGAGAAACCAGTGTAAACGACACGCCTATGTCAATGATTGTACTCGAACAGATCATGTTGACCTCGGCATATCCTACTAATCCTTTATTGGCTAACTTAATACAATATGCACTATAACTAACGCATCAATTCATACATGTACAAATTTGAGTTCTTTATAAGCAAAAATGTAGAGGATAAGCTCCCTGCCATCAAGGTATCCAGCACTGCTTATTTGTTCAAATGATATATTTGCTTATTGTGCAGCGTAGGCGGAAATGGCCGATTAATAAAGTAGCTAATTCAAAAGCATTTTCTGGTTATCACGGTTGAAGTAGGGGACACCGCTTTCGCATTAGCTGTGTACATTTTTTATATTCATAACATTCCATATCATGCGGATTTCGCGGTGTTCACCAAAGCAAAATCCAATTACGCACAACGGAACCCGGTGTATGAAACTTCCTTCAATCTGAACTAGATAAACAAAAGTTTGTCGTCCATTATTTGGATATTATCGGGTGAATTGTTTGTGCGTACCTCAGCATGGACATTTTCTGCTTCCAGTTTGCTGTTGTATAAGATATGTATTTAATTCTCCTTGCTTTCCAAAAACTGACTATATAATTTACCAGATATTGCAAGAGTTGAGTTCTGGCAAAAAGAAAATGGCTGTATTTATCTGTGTTTTGTATACCTGTTATGGAATAAATTTATGTTTCACTGCATGATATATTTCTCAATTCAAATTTCAAATCCACGAATGTCAGTTCTGTGCAATGAAAATAGCTAATTAACTTTTACAAACACCTGGCTCATTATGTACATACGTTTGTCAGTATAAACTAAACATTGCATAGTGTAGAAAAGGCAATTCATCCAGTAGACCGGTTTCTTTCTTATTGAAACTCATCACGTACTGTCCAGAATTTGCCTTTGGCGGGACTCGAACCTGAGCACGTTAGCTTCGGAATGTATACATGTACATAATGGAAAAGGTGTTCATATCAACATCGAAACTGCTTTAAATAATTGTTACTACCTTCAGCGCAATCAATGGTCATTTTATAATCACATATTTTCAAATGAGCATAGCTTGTACCTTTTGTCCTCCATGTTATACATAGGTGATGCGTCACGTTATTTTGCTTTGAAGAATTGACATAATTATTCATGGCTTAATTCAAAAGATAAATGCCACCTGTGTTTCAAAAGTTATGATATTGCTATAATCATATTGATATATGGTGGTTTAACTTGTCGACCTCAATATAGGCTAAGATCATTGGTAATATGAAAGTGATTTTACATTAACGAAACTCTGACTGTATATATCTGGCGAGCGTTAACTAATAGCTGCTGTCATCCTTTTATCAACAATGTAACCCAAAATACCAAATAAGTTTCCAACGTCTACTTTTTAAAATTCGCTAATACAATAGGATAGATATTGTCAAGGCCTGAGCAAATAGTGGACAAATTGTTTACGATGAGTGAATATAGTAAAGAATAAATTATTGTAATCGAATGACTGATGTTGAAGGGATTACAAAATGAAGAAACGATAAGTACAATTAATAAGTATGAATTCGTAAATATGAAAGTAGCTGTTAAGTTGTATGGTTGATTGATGTAAAAATGAGAATATTCGATATAGTTCAGAATACAATGATATGCCAATAGCTGATATATATATATATATATATATATATATATATATATATATGTGATACCGAGGTAAGTAAGCAATTGAGTGGAGGAAAGAGTATGAGGGCGAGGTAAAAGTTAATCAGTGAGCCAACGTTTGACACAAGCAATTTTGTGTAAGATGACGTAAGATAATGACACTACATATTAAATAAAATATGACATACTGATACAAACAGTTTGTATACGATACTGACACTGAATGAGAGAGGGAAAGAAGTAAAATATGAACGGACGAATGTGCAGACGTGAAGACAAACGAAAAGTGAGTTTGTGAGGCAGTAAACTGGTGATTGATTGATGCGACTTATCAACTGAACTAAACGTCTATTTTTAATAACTTGCATATCTTAACATATTCTGGATGCATTTCCTAACTGTTGCCTGATAAAAAGAGCTTAATTAGCATACAAATTGCAAATTCTTGGCGTTACCAGTGTTGCTGTGAGCTATGCTCAAATACAAAATCGCAATAAGACACTGTAATTATGACACCTACTTTTTGATCAGCAGCATCAAGAATACGTAAACTTTTTTTGTTTTGTTATATCCATATTTAAAAAAAATTGCTGATGGAATTGTTAAAAATAGATAAATTTATAAATATATAGGCAAATGAAAATAACTTATTAATGCGTGCTGCTCTAAATCATGCTAAATTAAACGATTGTTATAACGCCAACTAAATCTAAGAAACAATAGAATATTTATATAGAGAAAAAATTATTTTTCTTACAAAATATTAATTTAATCCTTTTAAAAAATAATGATCATCTTGAAACATAATAATGCATTATGATACGTGCCTTAGTTTAGTCTACGGCACTTAATAGTCGTGAATAGCCGTCATTCCTAGTTTTTCACAATGATAGAGTCAGATGAGTCTTAAATTGGGCCTCTAGCCAGGAAGGATCTATATGCGATACAATAGAAGAAAGAGTAGTCTCGTGTACTCAGACGAGAGTAAAATAGATGGTGGAATTTTATAACCTTCAATCAGAGATCAGAAAATACATCACTGTCCTTTTTCAACTAAGGATAGAAGTAATAGAAATCCGTACTCAAATAAAAGAGTTCCAGTAGTAAACGGAAGAATTGCAACTGGTGACACTACTGTCATTGTATTGAAGTAGAGCACGAGACCAAATATACGCCACGGACACTCAGCATCCTATGCTGGTTCTTGTATGTCGCTTAAGTTAAAAAACAACTGATCCTCCGGCTACTGGAATTTAAAGGCACTCGTTGAATTTTGATGTGCCACCAACATCGGATTCTTTTAGCTTGTACTTTGTCATAACGTGGTGTGTTCGACCTGGAACGAAATGCGTAGGCCAAACTTATTC
Source organism: Eudiplozoon nipponicum (assembly GCA_029291075.1). Lineage (NCBI taxonomy): Eukaryota > Metazoa > Platyhelminthes > Monogenea > Mazocraeidea > Diplozoidae > Eudiplozoon > Eudiplozoon nipponicum. The sequence goes on along the minus strand of JAQBSW010000855.1, from coordinate 46,649 downwards.
ATTCCAGCCTACCCTTAAACTGCGCTTCCGATAATAACAACACACCGTCTTTGCTTTCAATTATGTATTACGCAAAATGATAGGACAAGCTATGCTTATTGATAGCATCACGGTCAATCCTAGTCAAATACTAGAAGTCTATTAATATGACTCACTGGTCTATACTCGCACTTGTAAGGGCTTTTCAGAACCTTTACAGTTTATTTTGGCGTTCAACTGAGTTTAACTGCTTCGTCAAAACAGTTTTTGCTGAGATAATTACAGCATTTCCTATCGCAGAAATCGGTGGACGATTAGCAAGTTGATCTTGAATACACTGATGAAACTGTTCTGATGGCGATAGGACTAAACAAACTTCAGATATGCATTATTTGCGCTCAAAGTGTCCGTCAGGTACGATTTCAAACTCGAAAATGGTCGGTACGGTCAAATTTTATCCGGAAACTAATGTTGTACTGAACAGCGCAATGCTGCCTGTCGTCAACGAATCCATCTACCTAGCATCTCTCATTACTTCAGACGGATCCGTATATACGGAGATCTGCCGAAATATAAGCGCTGCTGCAACTGTATTTAGCAACTTATGAAAATAACTGTGAAATCGTTCGTCTGCTTTAACTTAGTCGAATGTCTTCAAATCAAGTGCAATTTCGGTGCTTTTTCTGCTGCGAAGACATGATAGACGGCCTATTACAGCTGTCAACTCCTCGACAACTTTGTTGATCGATCTATTCGCTTTGTTTGGTATAGGTCATTTCCAACTGAGCATCAGTTGGCATTACTCAAGAGCAATAGTAAGACTCGACTAATTCACTAATGCAATTAAAACTCGTTACGATATGCTAATTTCATCGATGTGGACATCGCTAATCTTCCGGGGATACTAGGGTGGTTGGTTAGATCGTTATCAGATACTAGTTTTCGCGACATCGGTTATTTGATCACGCTACGTCGCGTTATCACTAATCACGAAACATTTCAGTGGGGAAAAATATTTGAATCTAGACACTTTGGGTCCAGTGGAAGAGCTTAGTTTATTCTGCCTAATCGACATGGACTCTGCTGGAAGCCACCGAGTGGAGATCTAGATCACTGTCTATGCATTTGCGAGGTTATGGCAAGAGCATATTTCAGACAAAATATAGTGACACACTAAGCGACTAGAACAATAGTCAACGATGCCATTGAACATAATTTTAAAGTTTAATCGAATGCAAGAAGACATACCGCGTCTAACTGGGAATAAAATTTTGTCATCTGTTATATTTTGGGCGTAGTACCGGCCACTACCTGTGAGTCGCCATTTAGCACAAAACATATGTGTACAGGAGATTATACCTCTTGTTTATGCTGACTTTGTCATATCCCTCCAGTCTTACGTGAACTAATTTGTTAACACACGCAATTTACTGCTTGCTCCATCATTTTAATCTTTATATTTTAGTTTGTTTCAAAGAACTAGAAGCATATGCCAAATTCAGCATGAAACAAGGTGCAATCTTGTGTACACATGCGTTTAGTGTTTTCTAACGACGCATCAGTAGAAGACCGAGTGGTGAGGGGACACCACTTGTACCAAATTCCCAAGAAACTCCATGAAATATCAATGGAGCCGGCTTATCCTCCAAAAGGAGTCAGCCGCAGTAAAGTAAAAAGTAAAGTATCAGTAGAAGACGGTGCTGGGCTCCAAACCCACTGTATATTTCTTTTATAAATGTTGGACGATGCGTGAGATTATAACATTCGTTCATGCTGACGATGGCATATCCTTCTGATTCTATTTGAATCATTATAATATAAATATATAATGAATATAAAACCGTTTAATATCTATAACATTGAAAATTTTGGAAACTTTGTTATAACAAAATAATACTCTGCAAATCATATGACAAATGTCTAACTTTTAACCAGCTAAATATTATAATGATGTAACTTCGGACTAAGCCAGTAATCATAATTATGCTTATATTACCTTTCATTTTGTGTTATAATATTCCCGCATTTAGTTTATTTTCATCATGACCTGCTATAACTTCAAGATGACAGACGTAGAAACAATCTTCCAGAAGGTAACTCCTGACGCCTGGGTTTCTACAATCGCCTGGATGGTGACCTTTTCTTCACTAATATGGATTCCTGGCTTCATGATAATGCAATTCATACGTGCAAAAGGAACTTTTCTTCAGGTATACATAGTCAACGATGTTGTGGAGTTCTTTCATATTCAGTTCTTTATTGGCGTACATTGTGCAATTTTGTAAATATATATATATATATATATATATATATATATATATATATATATATATATATATATATATATGTAAGTATGTATATATATAAATCAAGTATAATCAATTGAAACCCCAGAATTTATATAAATGAAGGATTGTAGAGCGATGTTTAGTGGGACTGAAATAAATGGCCTGTATCCACTTTGTTATTAATGTGTTTTTCTTCCTAATTAGAAATATACTGTGTGATATATACACATATATATATATATATATATATATATATATATATATATATATATATATATATATATATAAGTTTCAATACTAGTAATTCTCAGTGACAATACTATGCATAATATGTCGTTGCAACAAGCAACATTATACGAAAAATTTATGATAATTCAAATTGCACATCAAACTAAATGAAAGGTAACCACCGATTCTCTCTTATCGAAGAACAAAGAAATATCATTGCTCAAGAGTTTCCCACTTTAAATAGGTGTTCCGCTTTTGTGTGCCCAATATGTGCAAATTAAATCAGTCTTCTAAAACGAGTATATTTATCAATTTAACTGGTTACACAGCACAGAAAAGCTTCAGTCCATTACATATTGCGACCTGTTTTGTTTATCAATAAAACGACAGAAATCTGACTAATGCGGATCAAACTGCATTTTAACTAGAGCGTCAGCTGAAAAACTTTGTAGTGTATTGATCATCTTTGTTTGCGCTTTTTCACTTTATCCATACAGGCTAATTAATTAAGCACCGATAGTATTCACGGGCGTTCGTAACTTATGTCACTTTGTCTTTATTCCGCCAAATAGTGTTGTTTAACAGAAGTCCGTACAACTAATGAGCGTCTGAAAAAGTATCTCAATGGATTATAATTTAATTGATAAATTGTATAAATTCGGCAAAATTAAGTAGAATAATACTTTAAATCAAGGTTTCGATCTTGATAGAAACATCTGACCCATTATGTACATACATTCGTCAGTATAAACTAAGTTTTGTATAGTGTGGAAAAGGCAATTCATCCAGTAGACCGGTTTCACCCTTATTTGGAACTCATAACGTATTGTACAGAATTTATTTGTGCATAAACGAGAGGTATAACACCATGTTGCTCGACGGCAGGTTAAATACAATGAGATTGGTGTTTACTTCAAGCTCGCAATCAATTATTGTTTAATTGTATCATCAGTAGGAATTAGCTTTACGTCCAAATGTGGAATGGATGGACAGTACAATCTCACACACGTATGCGCAATCAAGTATTAATGGAACCAATAGGGTATAAAGTCCACACCAACTTAACTACAAATCCAACTATCTATGTACATAAAATGTACTACAAACTTAAAGGATACCAAACTATGGTTTTTGAGATAGGTTAACTATCACCAAAATTGAGGGTAAAAGTGATTCCGAATAGCTGCTTTTCCATAAAATCCATACACTCGGGCCTTTATTAGCATCAATCATCGCATTTCGTGGTAATCATTACACCATTCAATAAAAAAATATGGTTATATATCGTTCGTTGCAGGCTTATATATATATATATATATATATATATATATATATATATATATATATATATATATATATAAATGCTTGTATAAGATATTTCAAAGCCAGTAAAAATTTAGTTCAAATAGGACCAAAAGAATATACCAAAATCAGTACAAAAGAAATGTATAATCTCAAAACACCAGTGTTTCATATTTAGAGTTGACGTAACATTTGGATTCGACACTAGGCCCCAAAAAAGCTATATTTTTGGTCAAAAAATGAGGGGCTTGGACGATACAATCGTAAATTGTACAATACGTAAAATTATTCTAGAATCAGTATATCATACTTCCTGTAAATAGTTTAGCCATGCGAATTTATACCAATCCAACAAAGGATAACAATGACATGCTTTGAAGATTGCATGTCCATTGTTTAACGCTTGTTATTTCAGCAAAGCTTTATAAACTAGCTACGACCCGCATCGGCTATCACATATTCGTGGAATGCCTGTTACTCCAGAAACTCCATACATTCTGGTCTTGATCGACATCCGTTGACACATGTCGAGATAGTCATAACATCATTCAATAAAACGTGCAACAGTGATATAGACTGGATTGCGGAAAGGAAACATAATTACTTATGAATTAGGTATGGGGTACCTAATAAAACGTTAGTTAAAGAAAGAACCAGAAATATAATCCAAATTCAGCATGAATAAAACGTATAATCTCATGCTCACAGGTGTGTGTTTAAAGTGGTGCATTTTAATGCGAAATTTAAATTAAATAGTTGTTGTTTCCATAATTTAAACTTAACGTTTTATTGTTTATTAACTAAACTTTGTATTTAGCGCTTGAAAAAGATTACCACGCCTGAAGAACGCTGCAGTTTCAATGATCAGACGCTTGTAGTGAAAGGCGCTTTGGAGATCGAAGTGAAGCAGAATCTGAACGATTAGCAAGGGCCAAAGTCGCTAACAAAATGGCACTTGCCGAATGAGCAATTTAACTATAAATAGAGAAATTACGCAATCATCCACAGCAGTTAAAGAAGAATCAACTTAGGTTGTACTACAGTTGATTGAAAAATTCCAGACATTCGACTACTGAAAATTAACAGAAATATACAAAAGGTGTTCACAAAAACAGGCATTGTCAACTTAGCACGTGGCGTTTTCAAAAATGAATCCTGATTCCTTTCTTTATCGCTGTGTGGCTGGATTATTCGAATATGAAGATATATTTAGTATTCTATATATATCAGAAAGTGTGGTGTATTGGCGAGAAATTATTAACTTTTATCATTTTATCACAAGAATTCTGCTGTTTTCCAATGACACTATAAACGTTAATATGCAGTAAGCACTATTATTCTCTCAAAGCATTGCCAAGCTCATTTTGCAATCGCGAATCAAGCGGAATTTTTATTATGAAACTGTAACATAAACCAACTTCGGACATAAAAAAATACATAGACAGCATGAACAGCTTACAAAGTTCGCGTTCCAAATAATACACACACTATTTACATTTTAACAATCATGCATTTCGCTAATGAAAAGTGTTGTTAATTTAAGAAAATTCTGTCTATTTCTTTTAAAATAATTATTCGGTATAATGTAGTGCCAGGAGAAGAGGATGCTAAATTTATTCGAGTTTTAGAGATTATAATCTGAATGCATACAACGAAAAGGCTGACAGAGCAAATTCGATTTCGGGGTTGTGTTTGCTGAAACATCGCTGTCTGATTACCTCATGTTTGGCTTTAAACCAGGCATTTATTCTTACGCTTTACCTTCGTCAAACTTTGTTGAAGACAATTTATTAACCACTGTTGCAACCACAACATTGGCAAGGAAGTTATTATGCGAAGTCTTTGCATTAGTCTAGGTTATACATTGTGTGATGCCAACAGTTATATCAATTTAAAAAAAAGTATTACCTTGCAACTGTAAAAAAACCTTAATTTCTTATCCAATGGGCTTAGACTTAGGTGGTTTAAATCACAACGAAATTTTAAACCAAAAATTACATCAAATTGATTCACTGCAATTTTAGAGTTAGCACATACTTACTAACTGAGCTTCAATAATCAGTATTTCATTAATTAGACGATTTTTCCGCGTTTCACGAAATTTATACCACCATATGCAAAGTACCTTTTATTTCTATCTACAATACAATTATATTGTATGCATATCGTGTATAGCTCAAATATAATGCACAGTTAGTCAACCGGATAATTAAACAAATGGAAACATGCTACGAAAGCATACATTCAATTTTACAGTGTGCATAGTGAGAAGACGTAAATTGTCCTGACGATAATGTTAACTGTACAGAAACGATTTCACTCACCAAGTGACTAATTATGGAAAAACTTACATTACTACTGTTAGTAATATTTGCAATAAATTTGTTCTCAAATTGCATTTTATAACTTTTACTACTTGGCTTATTCAATTAAATAATTTAATGCAACTTTCAAATTTCTTGTAAAAGAATTTAGAAGCTAAAGCAACTTCTATGCGAAAATGTTAAACTCCTTCAGTTTAAAGAACAACTTGTTCGCCATTTCTATTTGGAATATTTTATTCTCGAAACGATTACGCGTAAATGGACCACTTTTGAGCTATGCATGTCCATTAATGACATCGCACTATTTTTATGCTTTTATTTATTGCACTTATTTCACCCATATTGAATACACCAATTTCTTATGATTTATGATTCATTTTCATACAAGTGAACACTAAAAATCAATATATGAATCAGTTTTTATTCTGTTTTAAGCCTTTCTATCAGGTTGGTAAATTAACCTCCTACTAGCATTTAAAAGCTATGCATCATAACAAGAACCAACTCAGCTTTCGAACAAATGTGTATAAAATAATTTAATTTTGAGCTCAGTATTCTTCATAATAGTGAACGTACTCCTTTTATTTTCGCAATGTTTTTTCATGAACGGATATCATTATTTGGCCGAGCAAATTTGAAATAAAATCAGCTCCGTTAGCAAAAAGAAATCGTTCCTTTATTTTGTGTAATAAGCGATGAACGGATGAAAATACCCAACAATGACTACCGGAATAATTCAGTTGGAAAAATACCCTATTTGAATCACAGGTATTTTAAATTAATTATAATTGCACTTTATGTTTGTATACTTATGATTTTTAGCATTCTGAACACATACATATATATATATATATATATATATATATATATATATATATATATATATATATATATGAACAACATAACTACGTTTATTTATCTGTCAATAGGGAAAGGAGGATTTAATGAATATGAAGATTATTTTAGTGCTGGAAAAGAAAATTAAAAGATAATAATTAGTTTTACATCCCGTTAGTTTCATATGAATTATCAGTACTGAGACAATTCACCCGTGAGTTAAGCAGCATTGTATAGCGGGCTATTCTTTTAAATTACAGTACTTAAATACGATCAATTTCTGTTTTCCTTTTGTGCAATTTTTAATTGATGCGAAGAAAATTTTGTTTATTTCTAGTCGTTATATTTTTCTGACAAAACAACTATTTTTTCCTATTTATCATAAACTATATCTACAGAGCCAGAGGATGTATTTTATGCGCATGACTCATATTAATTGTTTAAATTCCTTTCCACAATATACGTGACTCAATACCTTCACTGACAATCAAAAAGACACGTTTCTGTTTCAACTTCATTCTACAAACGCTAGACTAACAACCTAATTATTATTGATATTAATGGTATGCTAAATTTCCTGCCTAATCATTTGTATATTGAAAGATGCTCGATAACTTTTGCCGACTTTTTAACAGCTTAAATAATTTGATTTTGCAATATTTCACGGAGTTTGAACCTAGTCGATGACGATATAGATGAAAATTCGACATTTTTATGTATAAAGCAGACAAAACCGGCACAATATTTATCATTTAGTTTGAAAAACTGCATTTTCTCTATTTTAATTTCCTTTAACTAGTAAGGTGTTTCAATCGAGAATTCTAACAAATATATATGACTGTTTTTAAATCTGAAATGTCATGTTATTTTTTATTATCTTGGACGACGGAATAGACCTTAGAATTTACACTAGTTTCTAGTTTCTATAGTTTTGTATTAAACTTGCGAATTACTTCACGAGAAGTAGTTAGTTAATGAAAAAATTACGGTAAATCAAATACAAGCAGAAAAGTTTTTCAGCATGGATATGTAGTTTCCATCTTTTTCCAGTTATCCATTTTGAAATGAATAGATGGCGCGCTCATCAGATAATAATCAACACCCAGCCGGTTATAGTTATACAAAAAAACAAATAATTAAAGCCTGAATACTATATTTTACCATCTTTTATGTCAGAGTAAAATTATTATTGATAAAATCAGTAGCAAAAGCACAATTATAGTACGAATGCAGAAAATAATGAATATAATATTTTACACGCGTCTTAGGATAAGAAATCAGATAGCATATACCCCACAGAAGTCAGTTTCTCATCTGGCCAATCGAATCAGTAAATAAAAATAAAAGATCAACGATATCGTGTAACATAAGTGTAATTTTTACTAAAGAGACTGCAGGTATACCAAATTGATGTTTACCAATTATGACAGAAATCAGCCAAAAAATTGGTTTCATGCGATGGAAATTATCATTGATATGTCAATCGAATACACGTTGATCTAGTCATATCATTCAGTTCCAAGTCCTGAAAGCCCAATTTATCCAATACACATATTACAACACTTGGCATAATTTGACACCATTAACGAAACCCATGCAGTCCCCACTGGTAGACTGGTTGTGCCGCAGAAGGAGCATTTCTCGATGAGGCAACTCAAAAATATGTCTGACAGAAAACCGTTAAGGGTAAATTTATGCGGTTAGGCTCAACATAGTACAAATTCACAGTACACTTTCGACGCCACAAACAAATAAATAGCAATTCTAAGGATATTAGAGGTTAGAAATAAAGCAAATGCGCAGAGATTGATGGACAAATGATAAATAAACCGAGCTTGTGAGCAGATGCACGATGCTGTCTGTTTCAGCAATTTGAACAGAGATTCGACAGAATTGCACAAAAAGATTGGTGCTTTTTAGAAAACTCCAACTAACTTCCAAAGCGTTATTTCACAATCAAATGGAATAACACAGCACACGCCGAAGCAATAAATAACGCCACCATAAATTTAAAAAAAATTAATCTCCGTTAAAATAAACCGTTTTCAGCATTAAAAACATTGCCTATGGGACGCATCATTCAACTACTGAACTCGTACTAAAAGAGCATAAAGAATCTAGCGACAAACCAAGATAACAACGAATGAAAATTGGCAGTGGTGAGTACTGGGAGCAAAATCAGTTTCTCAACTTAACCATGGCCTAAAGGAGGCATTAGCATAAAAGCACCAAGTAAAGAGCTCCGTGATAACTATCCGTGATGCGAGACAATAGAATAACTGAAATTTTATTAGAAATAGTTTCAACCTCACATATTGGCCGCCAGTGGTCTTGAACGTAAGAAATGAGAAAGAGTTGAAGAAAGTTCCAAACCATGAATTATTCGCACTCCATGCACACCATAAACAATCCTTTGCTAAAGAAACGCAGCAGATAAGGCTGCGAAATAAGTGGCTAGGCTCTCCTGAAAGATTAAAAGGCAGTCTCACGCCTCAGCCTGTTGCTACTGCTAGTTCAAAATATGTGGAAGCCTGGCGCATTCAATTCCACGCACAGAGAAACAAGCACTACATTTTATATATACTGTATAGAAATGTAAAAGTAGTGAACAAGAAAATATGCCTATTTTCGTGGAAGTTGACTTTCGTAGATGTGGACCAGCACTGCGGAAACCAAGCTAGAATATGAGGTAATTTTATTAATGCTGCAGAGTTTACCAGATTAACCAAAGTGGAAGCTTACACTTTGTAGGAGTCAATCTACTCAAATAAAACAATTTGTGGCTTATACCTGCTTCAGAAGCCTGGTTTATAAAATTAAAATATATACTTATCTTTTGCATCCAGCTAGACAGTTGGAAGCAAGCATTGTATATACATTAATAAATATTTAAAAAAATATTTTCATGAGTATGAGTATCTGCGTGAAAATTTAAGAATTTTACAGACAACTATAGATTAAAATGAAATAATAACGCGATAAAACAAAGCGGACCAATGAGTACACGAATCGAAAGTCTTACATGGCAGTAGCAGTATCAAGCGGAATATATTCTTGTTGAAAAAATTTTAATGCCGATCACGAAGTATATTTGTAGCTAAATAAGGCAAATTCAAGCTAAGATACAGGTTTACTAATTGAAAGAATTTCTATATATATATATATATATATATATATATATATATATATATATATATATATATATATATATATATATAGTGTTGTGTTATTCTTCTTGAGGCATAGAAAAGTAAATAAATATAGCATGAGCGTCTCCTATATACAGAAGAGCCCTAGAACCAAATAAAAATCAAATAATATTCGATAGAATTAGTGTGAAAACTTGAACAAAATCTGAACTGGTGAAGACATGATCCAATTTACTCGTGTATGGCACACACACACACAAAAATTATGAGAAATGGTGAGAAACTTGATAATAATTATGAAATTAAACCAAATAAGAAACGTGAAGAGATATTGGAATAGGCAATCTTCAAAAATAACACGCGCAATACATAAAGCGTAAACTGTGAACAATTTGACGCGGATAAACAATTGGTAAATCGTTAAACCAACCCATATCTAATCAAATTCTCCGCTTCTTTCTAAATAGAGCTAAGACGTTTTATTGGAAACTGAGACACACTAGGTGTTGCGGTAGTCAAATGCGCACATGATCACAACAGCTACTTAAAAATCAAAGAATTTCTCGCTTGAAAGAGCGTTTATGAAGAATAAAAAACCACGGGCGTTTGCTACTTAATAAATCAAGCACACGCCTGATAGACACAAATATCAAATCAGTATATAATAGTAAGGGGGAACCAGCAAAATGTAAAATATCACGAGACTGTTTAATCAGAAAAAAATGCTATATTTCGATCATTGAGGCACAGCAAAATTGCACTATAAGCAGTCATAAATTCAAGAACAAGAATTCAAGACATCTTGTTTGTTGTAGCTTGAACATGACTTGAAACAACAAAATATTAATATGAATAGCTGGTACTTGATCATATCATTTACATAGAAAATTGAGAGAACTATTAACTCGAAATACTTATATACGTCTATGTAAATGAGAACAACGTATACACGAGACGAATACGACAAATGAAAAGGTTCAAAACGTCCACTGCAGAATCTTCGGTTAAGATTTCGTATTAATAGCATTATATTAAGTTCGATAAAGGTATACAATAAAAAGTTTAATAGAACATCTTAAATTGCAAGGAATTCATGTTTTAGAATCTGCACTTTCCGAAGTCGATCGTGTGTTGCGTTTATGTTTAAAATAAAACTTATATCCCCATTACCGCTATATTTATCCGTAACATTCAATGGTAAAACGAATTCAGCAGCAGAAATGCGAAATCGTTTTGTAATCTGAAAAAAGGAAATAACTAGTTACATAAGTAATAATAGCCTAGTGTACATTCAATTCAGTATGAAAGTGTTATTTTTTCTAACTTTCCACTATTTAATGTCAGATTGAAGAAGATATTCCATTAAACGAGTAGCATAAATGATCGTAAAAGAAGCACATGGCAAGGTAAAATAATCTAAAAAATATATTTTTTCATTTTAACATAAAAACAGGAACCCGATCCAAAGAAAAAAGAGATTTAAATAAACACATTAAGTGTTATGAACCACACTTGCAAATAGCCAATGATTCACATAATAATACGAGATAGTGGTAAAACTGATAGTCAACGCTGACAATACAATAGAGATGAAGTAGTACTGACACCGAGAACAACACAAGTCTGGTATAAAGTGATATGATAAACTTCTGTTGGCCGCTATTATGTCATAAAGTTCATTTGGAGAAGTCCAACAACTCCAGTCGGTGTCTGCGAGAATGTGCGTTCGAGTGACGAAGAGAAAATTGTAACCTTTTACAAATATGACACAAGCAACAACAACACACTTGATAGTTTATAGATTAAAAACCAAAATAACACGGCCGCACAGGATATAAGGCGGCAGCATAAATTACAGAATCCAGTAAAACACGGTCATAATTAGCCGTTGTAAAAAGATGATGACCGGGATTTAGTATTTCAGAAAATTGCACAGAAATGAAAAAAGAAGCCAACACAGATATGCAACAAATAAACATAATGTCGAATGCGGTAATTGACCACTCAAGGCTGTTCCGGTTCACGGATCAAGGCAATAGGACACTACAGCAAAAATGTAAAACAAATGTAAGTAAAGCATTTCTGAATGCGTGGCTAGAATTCTTTGTAATAAAAATGGCAAAGCATAGTGAGGTTTGCTTCAAGTTGTTGTACGACGCTCTCGTGACCAAGTAGTCGATGTTAAGCTCATCATAAACACAGTACTGTCGACTGTTCTACACATCATTCATTGAATACGTCATCTAACCGAGTGTTGAAGAAAGAATGGCAACTCCGCGTTTATAAAACGTACATCCCTCCTCTTTTGTAGCTAGCTTCAATGTAAACAGAAGAACTGAGCGAGCAGCATTCATGTACACCGGCATTATGACAGAGTCCGCCGTAGCAGTGATGCCAAGATCCTGTTCGGATTTTGGTATTCTGAGTTAAAACAACGTAAAGGTTACAAATGTTTAATTATTAGTTTAGTCTCTTTTGACACCAAAATAGGTAATCATCCAGAAAGATGAACTCAAATACACATAATTAGTCTACAAAATTAAACTGATAGAAAATATTCGGTGACGCTGCGCTGTGAGCAGTCTGCTGACCGAAGGCAAATTTAATCTCACGCTACACAATTCGCAGAAGAAAAAATGTTTGGTGGGTCGTCAACATTATGCATGTTTTAATTAATTTGCCTATTGTGTTGTTGGCATGTTCCTTGGTCAATTATCAGATAATTTACTATAATCACGGTTGCGAACTTGATATAAACACCTTACCCATTAAGTACTTACATATGTCAGTATAGACTAAGAATTGTATAGTGTAGACAATTCATTCAGTAGATAGGTTTCGTCCTTATTTGGAACTCATTATGTACTGGCCAGAATTTGCTGCGGACAGGGCTCGAACCTGGTCACGTCTGCTTCGGAATAGTGCTTTAACCACTGAGCCTACTGAAAAGTGTGTGTAGTGTGCGGCCAGGTGGCTCAGAGCACATTCACTTCATTAAAGTATTGGTTGTGCACAGGCTGATACATTTAACGCATTTGAAGTTCATTGTGCATCATATTCGCGATGGGTCATCATTCAATTTTCTTTTCACATTCTAACTATGCACCTTTCTTCATTTACGCGGTTCCGTCAGAAACAAGCGAGCTATTCTAGTCCGGTAGAAATCAAATGAAAAGCAGATGGCCGAACGTCCAACCGAATAAAGCAAGTAGACAGTGTTTTACATACATACTTAATAATGCTGAATTTATTTTCAAATAAAGTCACTTTCTATACATATATCCATTGTGTTTACAAAACATAACTTACCTTATCCACTTAAGAATGGTGAAGCTCAAATCGACAGAAATAGACGTTGACAAACGCAGCGTGTTGCCATCTACAGGTTGTGCGCCCATCAATGCCAGATGACAAACTACAAAACAGCTGACACCTGAACCAATCAGTTCTGAAATTCGCTTGTTTAACAACTGTTTCAGCTGGCTTGACGCCTCTGTCTCCTGGCCATTGCCACCAGACAACGATGTAGTAATCGGGGAGAAACTGTCACCATCGGCGTGTGAATTCTGCGAATTACCAGGCAACATAATGAGCTCAGCCTGCAAAACCAACTCTTCGAGAGGCCATGCGTTGGCCTGAGCCACACATTGTCGTGTAGCCGTCACGTAGGCCTCAGGCATAAATAAGCCGCCCAACCATACCTAGGTTTTTGATATCGTACACAGACATTATAGAAAAAGTAAAGAAACCTTTCACTAACATTTGAAAAGAAGTAATAGCAGTGTTACACTTTAAAAACAGTTAAACAACTATCAACGAATCCTGACCAAACTGCAAAGTATAGCAACCAGCCCACAAAAACACAGATTTTTTACCTGAACTCCAGTACCCGGTTAGTTTTTAGAAATACAAATATTGGCTGGTTCGTTTAAGTTGTCAAAATATAAGGTACATTTTATTATTGTTAGTATGTGTAACTGAAAACAGTTAATTACGTATAGTTTATGTATAGATTAGTTAAGTTACCTGGCGTATCATAAAGCTAAAAGACCTCACGATTGCTATGTAGATGTCTAGGTTACCCCATTTTGTTTTACCTAAGTAAATATCTGTCTGGACAAGATTCTTCCCATCTTAAATTGTCCTTCGAATTAAAAATTAATGTGCAGAAACCTATAAAATCAAGATAAATCTCACTTCTGTTATCCCTTATTATAACTAATTAAACAACAACAAATACAAAAGTACGCATACATAAATATAAAATTAAATATAGACCAACTTAGAAATTATATATATACGCTCATAGTACTGTTTCTTTTTGCCAAGACAAAACTTTTGTCAGGTACAAGGAAAATTGCTTTTCAACTATAATATCTAAAGTAAGCACATTTATACATTATTTGCCTGCCTTATATATATGACCAACATATATATATATATATATATAATGTGTGTGTGTGTGTGTGTGTGTGTTCGAAAAACAAAACAAACTAAGAAAGAAAAATTTAAATGGGTAAAGATCGTGAAATAGAAATATGTTTAGCTATTTATGTGCATCATAGATAGAAAACTAGAGAAGAACCAACATGAGTTGTCCATATAATTTGAGAAGTATTTTGTATTTTGAAGTGTAACGTTATTATAATGGTATGTGTATATTACACAGTTCAAAAGTATGTTTTTCCGCCAGACAATTTGACTGAAATATCTGGTTCGTTAGACAGGTAATTTAGGTGATCAAGCTGATTTTAAAATAGATATCTCTGCATTATTCAACTATACAGAAGCAAAAACTCACATGCACATACGCACAATTAACCAATTTATAATCAGTTCATGCGCAACATTTTTCAAATTATTCAACTAGCAGCTTCAATGTTACACTATTTGTCTTGAAAAAACAGAAATCTAACCTGATTGGGAATTTGATTTTTTCCCACAACGAGCTCGGCTCTTGCGGAAGTGCTGTGTTGTGTTTTTTCTAGCTGTGTTTAATATAAAATTCTCTTGGTTTTGCTTTTTCAGTAAGCTTATAATAATAAAAATAATTTTCAATCCAGAAAATTTCCATAGGAAATAACTATACCTTGAGATCGCGAAGCGCAGACGGGCCACCCTCGCTGGCAATATTGCTGATCTCGATTAGTTGAGCTACACGTTCGGTAAAATCGTTGATCCATTGTAACACGGTGAGGCCATCCGGTACAGCGTAACAATTGCGCCAGTGCTCCGGAATCACACCTTTCGACAAATTGGACATTAGTAGGCGATGGTGATTGGTAGGCTTCCGCTCGTTAGTGCACACCTGTAAACGTAGTTTAGTATACACAGTCAGAATAAGCTTGACTATCGTAAGATACGCTAGTTCGATAGATATTAGAGAAAAAAGTGATTCTTAAAAAATTTGTTTGTTTCACGACAAAAATGTGCTGACAATTTAAGCATACTCAAACGGACGGGGTGATGCTTCTCACTGTAATTTTAACCACTTGCATATTTAAGCACAGAAAACGCCAAATATTGACAAAATTCTACCAAAAGATTCTGCCTTTACATTTTTCGGTCTAAAAATTAGAACAGCGAAAGCGAATTCGAAGTAATATAAAATAACCAGGACATGTGAAATATTTGAATTTGACCAACCACAAAAATAATGAGAAAACGAATTTTGGAGATTATGGTTGAAGTAGTAGATTTAGATGCTAAAATACATGTTCTCAAAAAAATTTTATAGTTTAAATTATTAAAACATAAAACTGAAATTACATTAAAACTGTTTCACTAAAATCTAGCGAGAAAAATTGCAACTTAGTAGATTCCAGGATTCGCTTCATTCATCTTTTTATATACCAATAAGTTAACAAGCCATGATAGAACACTGAGGATAAACTCGGCAGCTTCAAGGAACCCCTCTAAAAATCCCTCATTCAAATATATACTTCGGGAGAGTCCAAGCAATACCTGCATTTTTGAAAAAAGCCGTTTATGTTATCAGGAAACACACAGTCATCCTGTATACGTTTGAAAGATTTTACCTTACTTATCTCACTAGTAATCACTAATTCCAGGCGAAAAATGGAATTACCATTTCTATCTAAAATGTAGAAACAAAAATCACAAATCATCAATAATAAAGAAAGTGAAAAACTCTATTAGCAAGCTGTTGTGATTGTCTGACCTACGTGTATCTATTTGGAAGGTAAAAATTGGAATACACAGATATTAATAAAATAATTTAATCAAAAAGCTTTAGTAAATAAAGTACTGACACAGTTAACGAACCTAACATCATACTCAAGCATACATGCATACAGATATATACAAACATGAATACATACAAACATAGAAATCAGTCTTCCAAGGATTAGGCATCAGTGGAGCCTGCAACATGATGGCCGAGTAATCAACGTTTAGTCACTGAACAACACAAGAAATAACAAGAGCAGCAAGTAGTTCAATGTGTGTATAACGGCGAGAAATCTGCGCCCCAAATGCACACAAACCATTACAAAACACAAAAGATGCAAACAATTATATAATACCTCTATAATCTGATGAAGGTCACGCCGCATTGTTGTCAACAGATGAGCGCCAAGATTCACTTCTCGCTCGAAGCATCGATACATCGGATCACGAATGGCTTCTACTGTACGCTTAAGGCAACGCAGACTGGTAGGAAGCTGACGAAGCCATTCACCACATGACTGCTGCAATTGTCGCATCCAAACAGGTCGTTGATCGACAGACCCATCTGCAGTCACTGAGGCAACGACATGGGTCTCATGACCGTCTTCGTCGCTGACTGCAATTCCAGAAGCTGGCAGGCTGGCAGCGTCATCTTCCATGGCATCCTGTGTCTTCAAAAGATTACCTATCATCAAGTGGCCTATGCAACATAAATATGGATACAAGGATATTTACATCACCAATAACATTTTGGATTTATAAACTACCACGATTACTGCATAGAATTAAATCAGAACAATATTCACAGTTATGTGAGCTGTAAGCGAATAATAGGTCTCATCCATCTTCAGTGGCCTGTCTAGATTGCCACCAGTTATGCCTATTGAGTCATGAAAGCACACATAACGTAAAATCAACGGAAATGTCCTGTCTCCAACAGTGTCGTCCAGAAAGGAACAAAGTTTCTCCATTTTTGTTTAACTTTGTAATAAATGTCATTACAAACTGTCCTCTTATGAAGTTTCACGATATCGCCTTTTTCTCCGATCGATGGCGTTGGTCTATACTCTTTTTAGCCATTACAAAATTCGACCTGAAGACGGGCGCACCTAAGCTAGTCTATACTAGAATACAACCCTACAAGTTAGGCCACAAAATGACTGCACTTCATCTTCTGCATTTCCAATCAACCACCATAATAACCTCGGTGGTACAGCCAACAATAATGGTACATCAAAAACAGCTTGCAACGTTCTCCCACGAGGGAAGCCTTCTGACGCTCAACTATTAATGGCCTGCGCACCAGTCATTCAAATCATATCTGGTAATGATCTAGACAAAAACTAACAAATACATGAATTTATAAAAAACTGTCTTGGCGCTGGAAACTATGGTCTGTCATCTATCTATTTATCTAATGAAAGGTCAGTTGTTATTATGATAATGGTCAGTCATAAGTGTAAATGATGCACTTTAGATGAAAATTCACACTAGCTTTATTAGTTTTTTTTGTTTGATGAGCTGTGCACTGCATAAGAGACCACAAAATGGGTACAAAATCTTTCCATTGAAAAAAGAGGAACGTAAACTCGTTATTGGTAAATAAAGAAGAAAAGTTAATGATACACTACACAGTATCTCTTTAACGAGGAGGATGATATACTTCAATTGAAGACTCTAGATTTCGTCCCTTCCCGCCAAAAAAATCAACATCGTTCATAAGAATGAGGATCAATCAGATCTTTGAGAAATTGATAATGCAAAGTGACTACCCACGAACGAAAATCGTGGTGAATCAAGATGTGACGCTCGCACTGCGCAATCATTCAAAAAATGACTTTGGACTTAGTAATAGGTTAAAATACACAGGCGATCCCAGAGTGCTTTTCATATTTTGGCAAAGGCTTAGCCATTTGATAAGCTCTACAGAAAAGGATCAATCTGGAAACACGAGATCATAGGTAGATAAATTCAAGAACAAGTGGCAGCAGGGCGTTGTTGTGGGATCAATCCATCCAAACGGTTTGCAATATACGACAGATTGAAACGATTTAAGAAATTCTTCACGAATTGCGCATCAAAAACCGAAGACTCCCACTCATTAACAATACCAAAGTTATGCCAGAACCGAAGGATAGGTCAAGATAATAGACTTTGATTAACCGATCAAATTTGGCCGGAATGTTTTCATTTAGCACAACTCGAGTGTGGCGGATCAAATAAATTTGATGCATACATCCTATTCCCGGCAGAAACCATGTTTTGGTTGACCTAGTTCGCTACTCTGGAGCTCTAACTATCCTTCTGAGAATAATATCAGTGATCACATATAATGCATCATATTACTGATTAAAGCTGACTTGACCATTTTGGTGTAACTATATTAATAATAATTAGATCCTCGACATAAAGCACAGTTTTAAAATTTTTCACAATTTACTAATAATTTAAGTTCGTTTTTTTCTTATTCGTTTATTGTAATAAGGCATTGGATCATAAATTTTTAGACGATAAGTTCTGTTCAGGATTCTCCTATTCGCTGGTCTTCCAGTCATGGCCGACGAGCACCGTCTATTCGTGGCATCTGGTGTTGAGATGCTAGTAGCCGAAATTTCCATTGGAATCTTAAAAAATGCCCTTCGCGTCAAACATGCTTGCTCTGACGCTTTGAATTATCATTCGAACCACTTCGTGGAAAAAACTATCATATCCATTTAAATTGCATTTAAGTATGCTAGAAACATTTCATTACATATCAATTGTCAGATATCCATATTTGGTATGGAGCGCCTAGATACATAATAAATTTAGAATGTGTAGATACATTTGCGAAGTTGTTAAAATAAAACAAGATCCTCATAAGAAGTTAAGGGCTATGTTATACTATCGAACAACTGTAGTGCCTATTTAAAAATAATCACATACCCAAGTTAGTAAGCAATACTTTTTCAGCATTGTTAGGCAGGCCGAGCCAGCTGGGTGTTTGTGTTTCTGGAAGTCGATTTACCCACGCCAACAGATCGTCACGTGATGTGCCATCAGGAACAACAATATTATTACCAGGCTTTCCATCCACATCACTCACTAGAGCAAAACCATGCTACACACATATTCAAAAAAGGTACAACACAAAATAAAGAGAAACATGGTTAAAGTATCGTTGGAGTTTGTTTCCACATAAGTAATAATAATAGAAGAATTCAATACTGGAGGTAGGATTTTCACTGGTAGCGCTTCGGCGCTGTTAGTTTCTAACATCAAACATGTGAAATGAGAGTAATAACACAACAATATCTCAACCTCTGATCGACAATTAGCGACCTGGTGTTTAATTAAAGCCCTAAATAACTTAACTTTATTTATATGTCTTAGAGTAATATAATATATTGATTTAGTTCTATTTATAATAATAATAATAATTATTATTATTATAATTAGTAGTAGTAGTAGTAGTGGTGGTGGTGGTGGTAGCAGCAATTTAACTAGTAGAAACAGCGTTAGTAGTGATGGTGGTGGTAGAAGTAGTAGCAGTAGTATTAGTGGTTGCGATGGTGGTAGTAGCATTAGTATTAGTAGCATTATTAATATCAATATATGAATAATACCAGGACTATAAAATATCAAATCGAATTCTGTTTCCCGCCGGTTCTTTGCTTGTTTAAATGTTTCTTTGGAAACGTGAAAGATATTACAGCCTCTTATTTTTTTATTAGACAAACTTTAATAAAATAAAATCTCATGATAAAGTTATCAGATCGATTGACATGCGCAGGTATGAAGTCATGTGGCTTTGTGCCCTCGACGAAACATCGATCGAAATATGCAGAAATTATTACAGCTTCGACTTACATCAAAGCTTTTCTCTGTGAACAGATGGCCAAGGAATGTCTCGATGAGGCGGGAATCAAATGAATTATCCACCTTACCACCGTAAATGCACTGCGACAACAAAGTGCGCAAAGCCGCCCATGGAACCTTTTCCGGTGGAAGGTTAGTGCGGCCCTGAGCCGCTGAATCAATCCATACATCAACAGTATCCAGAGCGATACGCAAATCGGACTCGTTGAACTCGTAATACTTTGACCAACCAAGTGGAACGTAACGAAGTCGCTCCAGCAACACGGCATTAAACCAAGCCAATAAGAAGTACAGTCGAGCTCGTTCAAGCGGTGGGCGACACATTCGACTGACTGGTATATTGGAAAATGTGCGCAACAGACTCGCCTGTTAGAGGAAAAAGAGAGAACGTGTAAAAAGTAAATTTTGCCTTTAACTGAAATTGCATTTTTAACAAAGCAAAAAATTTACATTACTAATCACGGAGAATTAAAATAACAAAATTTTTTAACGTCGAGCTCACACATGCTTAAGGTGACAATTTTCTATATAACTAAGCAGCTTACGAAACGAAGATTTTTTAGGTATCAGAATAATTACTGTTTCATTGCCAGAAACAAACTTATACTTTTTTCGAAGACTGGTTAAATACAATGGGATTGGTGTTTACTTCAAACTCGCACGATTGATTTAAAGAATTGTCACCACCAACCGCGCAATCACTGAATGTTTACTTAACTTACATATCTGTCACGCTAAAATCGCTTATAAATTTTGCAAATTATTGTGCATATTGATAGCTGAATTCAATAGAGTGTAGTTTTAGCCTAATCATTAAAGTATAATTTATGGTGTTTCATGCAAGAAGTATTTCTTGACTATATTGCTGAACACGAATGCATAAAAGAACTTTAAATTTTGTTCTGGAAAAACCAGCAACTAATCTTAACAGTATCTGGCTATTACTGATGAAAAAGTATGGATCAATAAACGGATTATTATTTTAGAAATAACTGTTGAGACATGCATTTTGTGATAAAATAAATTTTGCTCTAGAAAAACTAGCAAATAATCTATATGATGAAAATGTATGGATCAATAAACGAATTATTAATTTAGTAATCAAAATTATGGATATAGATAGCTGCCGAAAGCGATAAACGCGTGTAATACTTATAGTTCTCGCATTTGATGCAACCGCTGGATTCATAAACAAAGTTTTCATTTTTTATAAACATTGGAATTATCTTAGTGCATATTTGCGAAGATTTTGACTTGTCTTTGGTGACTATTATTCATTAAAAACAATAATTGATTGCGCGGGTGGTGGTAACAATTCTTTAAATCAAGTTTGCGAGCTTGAAGTAAACACCAATCCCATTGTATTTAACCAGTCGTCGAACAACATAGCAAAACTACCGTCAGCCGCAACACTTGAAATATTCATTTACGTTGTACACATACTGCATGTTCCTGAATACTATTTAGCAAGGCAACATTTTGACAATAAAATATTAAAGTTGATTACAGATTGTTATTCTTATTGATATTACGGGAAAGATTCCAAACTCGCTTCTGTGTAATAAACATGAATATTCTGTTATCAAGGTTTTCACTAGGAGAAAGCAAATCTGCAATAATCTGTGAGACGATTAACATACGCACTTTTCTGTCATAAATATTGTATTAACATAACGGATAACAGCAATAAGTGCGAGGATACAGAGCAATTGACCGAAGGACTTAAGTCATTTAGCTTAAGAGGAATTTAGCTGATGAATTTAGTTTTTTCTGAATTAGATTATCATTCCGCATGGTGTCTCATGAGCTCTCCTATGAGAATGACAATAGGAGAAATACAGCCGCTGGCCCCACATTCTCCCAGAATATAGTGCACGTTAGAAGCAAATTATCTGGATTCGCCATTGGCCGATTTGCATACATAAATATGGAAAATTTAACTGTCTGTTGCATTAAATATCATACTGGTCTAAGCGCAGGCTAGAGGTGCAATCAAAATCGAAAATCCATGCGGAATTGAGGAAATCACTCGCGCAATATTTGCACGAAACTTCAAGTCCAAAATCCCATGAAACTGGCTTATTTCTGTCTGAAAACCGGCCACATATATAGTTTGCATATAGAGTTAGAAACAAGTTGCAAACCTTGATGCCCGGGGGTGGTTCGAATGTAAATATACGACCAGACCTCAATAGATTGACAGGCAGTTTTGGATTTATTTCCATGGTCAAAAATAGGCGGAATGAGGGATGCGGCTGGACGCTGTGCAACTTCTTCTCCAATTGCACCAACCAACCAGGTGCCAAATGAACATTCTTCAGCATGACCCAACGGCCCGTCTTGGCAGCAGAGTTAATCGCTTTATCAGCTTGTGAAAATCCTTCAGCCGATCCAATAGCTATGCCCGTAAGCTGACGATTTTGTTCAGCAGCCAGATCCTCAACGCGTCCACTAGGATCAAAGCCCTAATAAGTAGAAAAAAAACAAATTAAATAGCATTGCATAAAAACGTTGTCTTAACTCTTTTCTTAAAATGCAAAAGGGTGTGCGAGAAGAAATCAAATCATCGTTGTTACTTTTTCCCTATTTTGGCAGGAGTAGCTGTGAGATTTGGTTTTGTTTATAGCCTGATACAATGAAAACCGCAAGAAAGCTGTATTTCTAATGTAATCCTTCCATAAAGCTGTCTTGGTCACAATTGTGTTGTATAAAAGATTAGGTTGCCTCAATCATGTGTAACCAGGGCATATATACTCAGAGTAACTATATACGTCTCTTCAAAAATCACTTTTCTTCAATAATTTGTTTTTTGTTATTTTTGGCATTATTATTACTTATATAGGCAATACGATTTAAAGAATTATTATTACTTGTTTTCAATTGTTGACATTTTTGTTTTTTTATATCTATATGACAATGAAGCATTAGTGAATTTTGTATTGCGGTGCATTATATATATATATATATATATATATATATATATATATATATATATATATATATATATATATATGCGTGTGTGTGTGTGTGTGTGTGTGTGTTTGTGTGGATATATAAGCTAAATAGCATAATATAGCAAATTCAATTTATCTACTATACCATTTAATAAAAATGCTATCCCATTAATGCAATTTAGCATCAATTTTCACAGCATTGCTGCTTGAACAAATCAAATATATAATGTGCCCACTTTATAATCTAATAAATGCTAAACCGAACTATTTACTATAGTTGTGAATAGTATGATTATTACAACATTTCAATGGCTCACAACCCAGAATTACTTGTCGCAGCAACGATTCAATGATGGTGCTTCCCAACCACATATATAATAGAAACGTAACCAAATGATTTTAAGAGTATTTACCTCATTTAGAAATATGAAACTGGGATGCGTTAAAAGCCGCAGATCACGAAGTAATTGTCAATTTGAACCTAACTGCTTCACGAGGATAACTGATATTTAAAAACTTGCATGGTAGGCATCCTAGAAGATATGTTATATGAATAAAGAAATTGGCCTTGAAATAAAATTTAATTCACGCTTAGTGAATCAAACAACAGAAAAATTATCATCCGTACATATGCATTTCTCATAAACAACTCTAATAAAGACCCACTGCAATTGAAACACATAAGCATATAAAATTTACGATTTTTTTATAATACAGTACGATTACGAAAGTTAGCAGAAAATGTTCTGCGTACACACACACAGCGACCACAAAGAGGAAATCAACGCGTACTTGGAAATGAGGATAAATCGGATCTTTGCGGAACTGATAGTGCAAATCTACCATCCACGAAAGAAAATTGTGGATACTTTAGATATACGTAAATGGATGTTTACGTCTTTGATTTTCTTACTAATAGGCTACAATAATGCAACAAAGAACACACGAAGATTCAACAACAAGAAAAGAAATAAAATTACAGGCATTACATACAAAAACAATACAAACATACATTTCTACATAAATAATTGCATGCATGCTAAAATCAGGATGAATCAAGCGGCGGGCTCTAGAAGAGTCTATGTCAATTGGACAGAATCTCCACAGGGCATTGCTTGCCGCTAAATTCCTACTAACGTTCACGTGTCTGAAGGTTAGTGACGGTATGGTGCAGCGTGATCAGAAAAACTGATATCGCGAATAATATTGTTTATGAGATAAAAGAGTACGAAGTTAACTAACCTGTACAGCGCAGAGCAGAATTGGCATCGCAGGTTTAATCTCAGCCTCAACAATGTTAGCCCAATCAAGACTGCCACGTGTCGAATCCATAAATTCTTCACTTGCTAGTGCAGAGTTAATGCACTTGTGAGCTGCCGCTAATAAACGATCTGGTCGCAGAGCTTGGATCAAGAGTATGCTATACATAGACGCGGCCAGCTTAGCAACCGGGCCTGTTTGCGGAATATTTTCACTTGTTTGCCATAAAATCGGTACATCATTCTATTGAAACAAAAAAAGAAGTCATTTAAAAGTTTTTAGATAAAGCACTAACAAGATTACTAGTTATAACTTCATAACTATGATCACAGAATCGAGAAATCGGACGAGCATAAGAGAGATCACCAAGTTTTCCTTTAAAAAATTAAATAACCTTTGGTGCTTCATTGCGTACATATACTCTATTTTAAATTTTTATTGTTTTGATGGAAATTGTGGTTGCGAAAAGCTAGTGTGCATAACCCCGAGGGAGGCTATCGGAAGGAGAAGTCAAATATAAGTATGAATACTATTCATGGTTATAGGATAGAAAGTATCCGTTTTTTAAAATTTTGATGCATAGCTGCTGATAATTACTACTAAATAACCGTACACCAGCACAATAAACTGATGCTTAACTATCGAAAAACCATAAAATTCAAAGTTGTTTTTGGGCTGTAAAGGAACACCAGGTCGCCAATTCCTAGTGAATAATAATTATTATTATAGTGAAATGATGATTCCCAAATTGAAGCGCGATGTCCGGCATTAGGAGAAATTAGTAACGAAATTTAAATTACTCAAACTACCTATAATTTCGAAAACCTCGATGCTCACCAAAAAGAAGAATTAAATGAAGCATTTACAACACAAGGAAGAAAAATACTCACCTCGGGTGACACATCATGCAGCCAAGTAGAAAAGTTATTGCCCAAATTTGCGATTTCACGATCGACTTCACCAAATACACGAGGCAGGTTTCGCTTCAGATAGGCAATGGCTGCCAGTTGATCTGCAGTCAACAGCTGATCTCTCTGAGAGCTAGTAATGGCGCCTTGCGCAGAGCCGGAAGTAATTGCTGCTGCAGCTAAGGCAGCTTCTTGAGCACGTAGGAAGCAAGTGAACTCTGCGTCAAACGGAGTGGTACTGCTTCGTAAGCGGATCCTGGCCAACAGCATCGCAAACGTTACGTGATCATTGTGCAGCATGCCACGAGCTACACGATTGTATGTAATCTAAGAATTCACACAAAAAAGCACCTTATAATATCTTTCTTGTCTCATAAAATTAAAATAATCTTTTAGTCTCGTTGATTGGAATTAGTCAACTGTTATTCGTAAATCTTAATTAGGTACCACTTCAATCGAATGAATCAATTAAAGGTGTTCACAGGCTCGTCGTGTAAACAAAACTCCGATTACTAACTTTAGCTTGGGAACGGTAAATGGCCTCGGGATTTACATCAGTCAACGTGACACAAGAAACTCGGTTGAAGTTTTGGAGTAAGATTGGCTCCGAACAATCAGGATTTTAAAACAATATTTGCAGTTTTTAAACAGAATGAATAACACGTTTAACAAAAATTTAAAATTGCAAAGTAGCGCATTCGCTCCAATTTATCAATTGAGATACCAGAGAATAACAAAAAGTGATTTTTAAGAAAGAAAGAAACAGTTCACATAAAAATGAGCAGTAAAAATTATATCAGTCCAAAATAGAAAGAAAGTAAATACGCACAGATTTGCATGGAGCTTGGCAGCCCCCATGATAATACCAGTGCACGGACACATTCTTTCATTTTCAAGTTTCTTGGACAACGCTCATTTATTAAAATAATCTCCAAATAATGGAGCAAATTAACAAACCTAGCCTTAATAAAAGTTGAAAAGAGCTTTAATGGCATGTAACAATTAACAAAGGGAAAACGTTAAATCTCATAATCACGTGTAACACCACGCTTGTTTGGTATGTACTACGACAATTGTAATTCCAATCTTCTACTGCATCTGCTTACATATTATAATTCACAGGAACAATTACAATTATAGATAACGTTAGATGCAGACTGTAAAGGAATTTTGTTTTTCCCACCAAGAAGAAGAATTTTGGTCGTGAATGTTAATAAAACTAATTCATTTGCAAAATATGTTCATGCCAATGAGAGACGTAATCTAACTCATACTCGATTCATTGTCTCTTCACCATTTGTAATGTAAGCGAATTTATACCGGTTTCTTATCAATAGTACAAAAATTTATAACTGGTTTTATTATAGCATTACTTATTATTATTACTTTTGGCGGTGGGTAAACGTTAATGATACGTGTATTACGCGCACCATCTAACAGTGTGGCGAACAATTACGTAATGTCATTTTGCACAATGTCTAAACTAAGCATTTTTCAATATAAATGAACAGTAGCTGCTAAAATGGAAATATTGCGCTGTCCATGCTTTCGTATGGAAAACTGAGCTGCACAATGTCATCAGTTCTGCTTGAGCAACACATCATAAAGATTATAAAACAGCAATAACAAATTGGAGAATAGAGCACGGTGATATTTCGCCTTACCTGAAAGAGATCCTTCGTTATAATAGAAAGACGTTGTGCCGGTTCCTTGACATTCTCCAGATGTGGATTTACACAAAGCACATTATTGAATATCTCCAGCATAAAATGCAAAGAGTACTGGTATAAGAAGTGTACCTGACTGAGTGCTTCAAGAGTGAAGTAAATGGCAGAACAGCTCTGGGCAAGTGGTATGTACTGTTGTGAAACAGTCTCAACTTCAGCCATAATCTTGTCAGTTTCTTCAACCTTTTT
Source organism: Eudiplozoon nipponicum (assembly GCA_029291075.1). Taxonomy (NCBI): domain Eukaryota; kingdom Metazoa; phylum Platyhelminthes; class Monogenea; order Mazocraeidea; family Diplozoidae; genus Eudiplozoon; species Eudiplozoon nipponicum. Next base: position 19,457 of record JAQBSW010000855.1, on the reverse strand, counting down.
AGCAACTTCGCCGGCTTCTTGCTTTAACGTCTCAAGGCGTGCAATAATCTTATCATCGTCAAGTAGATTTCCCTGAATGAATAAGACAATTTCATAATTTTAAACAATAATGGCATATAAAAATCGTTATTGGAAGTGAAGTGTTCTCTTTAAAATGCTTATAGCACACGGAGAGTGCACAATCAATGGCATTGAAACATAGCGGTAAGCCTGAGTCAAAATGTCCTGCGTTCGAAGACCATTAGAAGTCTAGGCTAGTGAGCAAATATAGTCTGGAAGATGCAATTATTAACGAAGTATGACTTATTTAGTGGCAAATTAGTGAATATAGGACCAAATTCGTGGCGTTCGTACTCTTACAGCATAGTAAAAGATGGAATATATAGCGAAAATTCTTCAAATTCAAAATGATTTCGTTTGAAGTTGAAACCACTATTAATTTTATAGGCAAAACATATAGGCAATTGCATAATCCAATTGCCATAATTTTGTAGACAAAATCTAAAGTGAATGCTTGCATACATATATATATATATATATATATATATATATATATATATATATATATATATATATATATATGCATACATATTAAAACATATACGTATATGCATAAACACAATCATTTATGCATACACATAGATAGTAGTTTTTCACAAAGTAGGTCTTAATAGAGCCTACACCAGTAACGCATAATAAAACGAATTCTGTCTACTGTACCGCTAGAATCACATGAAAATGTCTCTTCTTTTTAAAGTGATAAAAAATAGATAATTTAACACACCAACATTTTTATGCATAAGTAAGCTTTATGGCAAGGCGATTTTTATTGTTTCTGTCAAATGAAACTCGCAATTAACTTTGCCAAAGTATGAGAATAAAAGTGATTCTAATAGAAATCTCAACAAGATCGCAACTGGGATCGCTCAGGTTTTCCATTATGATGCGCACGTTGACACCATCCTGGCAGACGAACGGTTCCTATATTACTTAATTTGACTGAATTTCGTTTTAGCTGTTCCTGTTCACCGTGTGCTTTACGCCAATCTGGAGCTGGTTGAGAGGATAATGCCCTACCGGGTAACCGAAATGATGGCATACACAAAGCGTAGTCACGCCAGCGCAGTAGTACTTATTGGTCTATCCAAAAATACGTCTACGGGTTTCAGCGTTGCGTATTGTCTATTGGTACCATGCGCTTCTAAAAAAACAGTAGTCAAATTGCTTGTAAGCATCTAAAATCTTCTATTCTAAAGGGCAGTTTCACTAAGGTATGACAAAACTGCACATTCAGATGAATTGTACACACTACCTCAAGAGCAGGATGATTTATTCACATTTCTCCACAAATGACGAAGGTTGAAGAGAATTACCCTAGCTTTAGCAATTCTCATTCTCGCCACGTCACTCTTTTTGCTCGAGCTATTTATACAACTACTTAGATACGTAAACCTGTTAATTTTGTCTTTATCCTAACCTTGACGCCGCAGAATTGAAGCGACTGACTAATCATCATGTATAAGTATCATAAATTTAGAGCATGCTAATTTTATGCAGTTCAACTGCTAATATATCTAAGGTAGCCCGAGTAGACAATCGTTTGCCAAACAGTTCTACAATAAAGTCTTCATGGTCAAGGTCAACTAATCTATCGCCCCGGAGAATTTCGACGCCTTTTGTGTGGCTGGACATGATATATATATATATATATATATATATATATATATATATATATATGTGTGTGTGTGTGTGTGTGTGTGTGTGCGTCTAAGTCGATGCGAAATAGGCTTTACCAGAAGAAAAGTCTAATAAAATATATATTTTTGTACATAGTGGTAAGTTTTAAGACCCATAAACAAATGTGCCCTGGACGCGGCAATATTGGAAAGTAATTTATGAGGACCCAATAGAGATGCAATCTATCTACATGATTATATTTATTTTCTTATGCAATATTTAGTTTATAGTGACAACATATAAATAATAAATCCTGTCATGATGATTTATAATTATTTTTTCGAATCTAATAACAAAATGGACGTTAAGGAAAGGAGCTAAAATACAATTAAAAATATCTTTATTTCTAAACTTCATTTCAAAAACAACTAAAATAGTATATTCTTTTAGTGAAATTGAGTTTGTCTTCTTCGTATACCTTTGCTTCGTTCAGAGCCTGTAAAAGATCTTTCTCAAGATGCCGAAGTTTCAGCTGGAATTGGCCTTGCATCTTCATCAAATCTGTACGCTTTGTGTCGACATCAGGGCGTTCCGCCTTAAGGGCTGCGTTTAAGCATTGACTTTGCAGACTGCTGCGTGTAACCGTAAAGTTGACAAACGTCACTCTAGAGCAAATGTCCGGTGGGAACTCCACCTAGAAAAGAAACAAAAGCAATGCCAACAAGATAGATCAGCAATTTTGATTAAAATATTCTACGCAAATCAAATGACTTCATGGAGGAACGATCCTAGACTCCCTTGAATATTTTCCCGGTAAGAAGACACGTCAATGAATTACACGACACTTTTGTCATTCCCATTTTCTTTATATCCTACATATTTGTTAACCAATATTTTATATAACTGCAACTCTTGACAAATTGTGCAAATTTGAACAAGCTTTGGTACGCTCAAATTACAATAGAATTGCGAATTATATGGCTATTTGACTATCAAGTACGGATCTAAAATAAGTTATTATAAGCATAAATAGACAATTAAATACTATTATATCTCAAACATGATCTTTTCCAACTTACCGATGGGTCGCGTGTTGACAAGAAAATGGTAAATGTTGGCGATAAATCAATGTCCTGATCGCCCAGAGTGATTAGTGTTCGACCGCCGGTGCGTCGCACCTCCCGATTAAGCACAGGATTTAGTATAGGATCATATGATTCTACGTCCTGCACCAGCAGCGGAGTACCAAAGCGTAACGATGATTCTAGTGTCTTCCGGAATGCATCATTCAGGAAGGAGGTTCGTGTGATTTTCTTCTCTTTGTACTCCTGCATTACAAACTCGGTTGCCTGTCCGCTTGGGTCAATAATTAGCGGGTATCGGTTAAACCGACGCAGGATAATGGCGTTTTCTGTGCACAACTCGTCGTCGGGCAAATTGTTGGCTTGCCAACGAAGACGTTCATCTGGTGTCGACAGATACTGACCGAATAAAGTAGATAAAACTATGCGTAAATTCACAATTATGTCTATGTTTGTGTGGGTTGAGTTTGTGGTTTGTAGAAGCAAGCATACACGCGCGTACGCAAATTGGTGCTGACATAAAAACTCGCAGTTGTGTGCATCAATAAGAATTAATTTATCTCGTCTAAACATTTTCTCGAACTGTGCATTTAATACTACAAAATATATTATAACTCATTAAACATACTTGTAGTGAGACTTTGTTCAAACATACCAAATAATGTTGCAGAACGAGAATCTGCATCAAATAAAATTGTATGCAGACTGAAAATCAAGTTTGTATATCGTGGCCATTATTTAAATTTTGAAAAAAATGGCGCCAAATTAAAAATATACAAAAATCCAAAGTACGTTTTCTTGATTTGCATAATTCAACAATTTATTACAGAGAAGGAAATAAAAGTTGATAACGCACAGCATGACTAAGAGAAGGTTTGCAGAAACGTAGCCTTGAGAAATATAACTAATCATTTAGAATCAATTTCTACCGGAGCACTCGAGGAATGAAGCAGTCTTCTTTTGCGTATGATGAATAGAATTGTGCACGTTGTACTAAAGATGCAGCGTGACTACCTACCTCTCTCACATAGTCTGGAGCTAGTTAATGATAGCGCGACAGATTGAATAACCGGCAAAATCGTCAGGAGCAAGATAGACGGACTGCAAGAGAACACTGAATCCAATTTGTGCTGGTTTAGTTCTCAATGAAGATGCCGATCCGACTCGCTACTGTCATTCGTTCATCACGAGTGAAATTACGAAGGCTACGAGCCGATTTATGAATTCCGAAAAGCATTCGGAACCGGATCAAATAACAATGAAATAAGTTCATAATATCTCAAAACCCCACTAAACACACAAAGTGAAAAAGAAAACAAGTCGCATTCAATTCTACAGAGCATACGAGCTCTAGAAAATGGATTGTCTTGCTCATTGCATTAAGTCTGATGCTCGATCTTAAATGCAATCAACCCAATTGGGACCTCCTGTACTTCTCTCAATAAAAATAGTTATTTTTCCGTGAGAATATACTTACCTCAACACGAGCTAAATCTGGTCGGAACAGAATGTCAGCCAACTTCAGATGGTCAGCCCAAGTGCTCATAAGGCTAGAGCGCATGTGCTGATCAAAGTATCCGCCATAAGCCATAAAAGCGCAGGACAAAAGGCAATCACCAATTATGGTAGCCATTTGAGATTTAAACGTCTCCGAACCCTTTTCCCAACGAGTACGTTCTGTGCTCAATGATTTAATGAGTGCAACCGAACGTTCCACCTGTTCAATAGAAGAAAAAAGAAGTAATTTCACTTAATGACCAAATCATAAAACTATGTAATAGTCACTTACATTGATAAAAAGACAGTAATTAAACTAATTAATTCGACGTCAGCACGATGACTAATTAGATTCAAGATATAGATAGATTACTAAATTTACGGTGCTCAAATAGGACTCAACTCGTGCTGTGTGTATTCATTGACACTTTACTTTACTTTACTGCGGCTGTCTCCTTTTAGAGGATAAGCCGGCTCCATTGATATCCCGGATTAAGCCTTTCCATGCCGGGCGGTTGGCAGCCATTTCGGCACATAAAGAGGGCCAATGACGCTCCCAGTGACGCGGACCATAAAAATTGCGTAAACCTAGGAGTTCCATGTCCGATTTGATTGTTGCAAGCCATGTCTTCAGTTGCCCATCTCGGCGACGGCGCCAGTTTGCACATTGACCTGGGTTCATCACCTACGCAACCCGAAGACGAACTGGTACGGCAGGTGATTCATTGACATGCCTAACATATATACGTTTTATTATTTATGATGTACCTTCTTGCTCAATTTAAGCTGATTTGTAACATGATACGCCGCACCCAGTACATAAATATGATTAAAATCCGATGAAAGAAATAGAGAATTTAGGTTGGTAGTTAAGAGAAAACATCAATCCGGTAACCCAAAAACACATGTTTCCAGCTGACCAAAAACTTTACTGGCTACAAACGACATATGCATTCACTGTAACGTATCACAAAAATAAAGCAAGCCCCAACGAGAAACAAATAGTATTTATCTGGATTGTATCTGAAATAGAAATCGCATTAGAACAAAAAGTCAAGCAATATCGCATATTGCGTGCAGTGAAAATTATTAATTTAATCAATAAAACTACTTCATGTTTAATATTACAGTTAAATATTGTTTGTTGCGAAGACCTAATATATATGCAAGTATGTATTAGGTTTTGCGAACCTAGTAACAAATTAGTTCAGTTGTGACCAGAAGGATAAACCAAAGGCAGCATGAACGGAAAGCATAATCTCATGCACATTCGTTTCGTGCTTACTGGCGACTCATCAGTAGGAGCCGGTATTACGCCCTTTAACCACTATATATTTGGTAGAAGAATGTAGGAGATTGTACCGTCCTATTATTCCACATTCTTCTACCAAATATATAGTGGTTAAAGGGCGTAATACCGGCTCCTACTGATGAGTCGCCAGTAAGCACGAAACGAATGTGCATGAGATTATACTTTCCATTCATGCTGCCTTTGGTTTATCCTTCTGGTCACAACTGAACTAATTTGTTACTAGGTTCGCAAAACCTAATACATACTTACTTCATGTTTTGTTTACCACGTGTACATTATAGTAAAGTCGGCATGTTCTTATTTAAAGACCGCAATCTGAATTTGCGTAATAAATATTAATTCCCACACTTGTTCACATTGAACAGAAATTGTTCAGACGACATTACAGTTAACTACAGTATAAGTGAGGCTAAGATCCAAAAGTTACAGAATCCATCTTCAAACAGCATGATTTTTAATTTTTCTCTGATGAGGACCATAGAAAATCGAAACCTACTACTAAGTATAACCAGAATTATTTATAATTTCGTCGAAATAATTTCCCTCGTGAGCTGTTCGTCTCATCGATAATATTCCCAAATTCATTGTTCAAAACTTTATCGACTAATATGAAAGCTAATATATTCCAATTATGAATATTTAGGGTAGTACTGACTTGGAGTACGCACAAATTGAGTAACTTTACGTTAATCTTTCTGTTTACCACTGATATACTATGATGATATAATATTCTGTATGACGATGGCAATTATTTTAAAAATAAGAAAATTAAAAGCAATAGCGGTGATTAACCTTGGCCTCGACATTCGCCAGATCTGCTTTGATCGCCTGTGCCTGACTAATCAGTACGGCATACTCGTCTTTGTATTGCGCAATACTTTTTTCTAATGCTGCGATTGTGCTCTCCACGTCCATGGCCTTCTTCTGATTAACTTGAGCCTCCTGCTCGAGAGTGCTCAACTCATTGCGCAATGGCTCCACTTTCTTCAAGATATCAGCGTAGCTTATCTAAAAATGTAAATATAGTGAAAACGGCGCATGGAAAACCAAACTAGAGCAATAACAGGTAAAATACAGCCAATATTTCATAGATTACGCTAATACCATTAACAAATGCATACATTATCACCAAACTAAAAACAATAATACTTAATTTTAAAAATTCTAAAACAGAGAAATACGCAATGTTTACACAATTGCATTTTGTATGAATTACCCATTCTAAAGTATATAATGCTTGGGTTATAATGACAAATATACATAAATAATGGGACAGGTGTCTATATCAAGATCGCAACCTTGATTTAGATAATTTTTATCACTACTCGCACAATCAACGTTCATTAATTTTATAAATGTTTATTTCAGTACCGTTTTCACAGGTAGCATGGTGTCTGTTCTATAATGACAGATTGGAGGTTGTTAGTTGGAACTTTAGGTCGTAAGGTATGCTATATATGATCCATCAAAAGGAAAGGCTAACCAAGAAACATTAGTTAGTATATAACTAAAAATTCTATGTAGTTTACGTCAGGGCGGCTTTGTTTAGAACAACAGATTCCGAAGCAGATATGCGCAGGTTCGAGCCCATTCCACGTAAAATTCTGGACAGTACGTGCAGAGACCCCAATAATGACGAAACCGGTCTACTGGATGAATTACCTTTTCTACATTATATAATGCTTAGTTTATACTGAAAATTTATGTACATAATGGGGCGGTAGCTCAGTTGGTAGAGCGGAGGACTGTAGTTGACTACATCAAAATCGCAATCTTAATTTAAATAAATGTTATTACCCCCCGCTAAATCAGCGTTCATGTAATCATATAATTATATTGCTTGTTTTATTCCATATTGCTTGACATGCAAGATATAATTTCTTTAAAAATACATTATTTAATATTTAATTTATAAATTATACCAACGGTTTATCATCTTCACAGAATTACATATTTTTGGTTCTATCTTTGGATACCCAATTTACAGAGTGAATACTTACGAAAACGATGTCAGTGTTTCCTTCCTAGCAATATCACTACGATAACCAAATCTCGGCTCATGGTCTATATGTAGCATGAGTAAGGACGTTTAAAACACCTTTAAAACAGTAGATATTCAGGGCAGGCGGAAGGCACCATCCTTAGGCAGCAGCTCATTCTGAGAGAAAACTAAAAAAAAACAATTGGCAGATGGTGTTCACCAGACTTTAGTGGTAGGCCATCTAAGAGCAGGGTGACAACAAAAATAAGTCATTCAATCCCACTAAGAATAGACAATGTGCTGTACTTTAATATCTCACAAGCAAACAAAAATTATTGCCTAACCCATGCTTTTAGTAACAAGATGTCTTTATTTTACTCATGATGTGTTCATCACTTTCGAAGCAGGAAACCGTAAGATTCGGAATAAAAATGAAAAAAGTGAATGCGAATACCCCGCTTTGCAAAACAAGGGCAAGACAATTAACCTATTCATTGTTGCGAAACAAGTATATTTTAATCAAGACTTTAACTAATATGGCCAACTTTCAGTATATCAACTGAGCCTTGATGAATGGATAGCTGGAAAAGCTTTACCAGATGAGGTTTGTAGGTTAGGATTTCGTGGTTGGTCTCTAAAATGATTCTCGAGGAGGCCAATACTGCCGCGTTCTCGTTAGATTAAGCAAAGAAGGCGCATGCTTCGCTGTGCCGACGGTAAAGTTGTAAAACTCTGTGCTTACATGCACGCGTTCCAGGGATAAGTAGAAGGAAAGCACCCTCAAACGCTCTATTTTTACTGAATCTAACCGCCAAAAACACACGGTGGAGTTCCAGAAGCCTTTGCTTGTCCTCGTGTACTGCTTAGCCGCTGGCTTCTGTTTTACAAGCTAATCAAACTTTTACGAATGGCGAACTAAACCAGCGCAGTTGCTATAATAATTGTCTCCAGGAGACCAGAATGGACTTCATAACACTAAAAAATGTCATTCGAGCCCAGATTCTGCTTCTTTCTCAATCACTCCGAAATCACTCATCTATTTAATTAGGATTATTAGCTTTTGTCCTCATACACGCAGTAGATTAATTGCTGTTTTTGAATCATCGAGTTATTCTGTGTAAGCGCCTTCGTTTATAAGTTATGTGGGAACTGGTTTTAATGAAGCCATTTATGCTTTAATATTTGACCTCTTTTCATACAGGTATGTTTTCATGTTATGGCTCCAATCTTCCTTTCGGAGGACTACATTTCAAAATGAAAATTTCTGCCGTAAACTTGAAAAATAACGGTACACAGATTGGAAAAATTTAAAGCATAACTTCAGTAGATATTAAACAAAACATTGCAGCAAATGCGACAATTAGAATATCAGGAAAGCCATGAAGCTAATATGCATAAATTAAAAATAAGAATTTCTTACCTGAGCAACAGCCCATTTAACCATTGGGCCACAAGCTGAACTGGCGCGGCTGACTTTTTCAAAGTTGTAGTCTGGCTGATTGAGATACTTTTTCTTCATGGTCTCATGGATTGAATCCCTAGGATTAAATTTTAAATGTAGAAAATGTATCATCAAAAATGAACCAGATATCACTCTGAAATATTGCAACACGATAACATGATGAAATAATTCTTGAGTGTGTATGTGTCTAAAATTTTTCATGCAAATGCACAGAAATAAATGAAAACAAACAAATAATAATGTGAGTATGGAATGAAAATACTTTTGAAGCTATGAATCTAATGCATCTAATCAGGTATGTCACAGGAAGTTCTTTTATCTTGAATAATTTTAATTTAGTTATTTTCAGTTTTATTCATTTAAGTAAGTGATATAGTACACCGGAACTTGAATACAAATAAGTGTTTCGCTAGATCTCACTTTGACAGAACTATCTAGTTATATATGGTGAGTTTAAAAATAGCATTATACAACAAATTTGCTGCTTCACACATCTTGTACAACGTATAACCCTTCCACAATAAACAAAATTTAAAAAAAAATAACACTAAACCGAAGGTCATGATCATGAACTTCCAATTTCAATTTTTTCTATAATTCTGCATCCACAGTTTAAAAAGCAGAAAAATCTTGTACATGGAGTGCAATGGTGAACTATACACGTTTACCTTATGTAAAAAATGAAGAGAAATTTGATTGTAGATAAATAGGCAACTTTATATCAAATATACTACTCAACACAGATGACTGTTATAATTTTAACGGGGTTTCAATTGCATTGAGTACGTATTTGTAATATTTTATGCAGCATTTATAATTATTTACATCAGCCGAACAAGATAGAAAATCTATGCTGTTCGTCGACTGTTTAAATTCAATGGGATTTGTGTTTACTTCAAACTCGCAAACTTGATTTAAAGTTAGTAATTCGCTTTGAGTATCCTCCGTATTGTAGTCAAACTATCGTTCTACATTGGATGCAGCTTTTGGATGTCACCAGTGGCTGCAACAACATCAATGAACCTTAATAATATTATTATCGTTGATATCGTTTTTCTTTGATAATGATTTCAAACAAACACTGTTTTGTATAAAATCGGGTGTTATTTACACGGAAAAATATATACCTATTCGTCCATCTGCAATTGTTCTATACTCACACAGCTCTAGTACTTTCCTCAACTATACCTAATTAAACTAAACTCATTAACGGGATGAATAGGTACTCACGTAATGTCATCTGTGCTGAAGTTTACAATGCCTCCTGGTACAAAGGAATCTTTAACAATAGCACCTTGAATCTGACGCCAGTCACTGCAAGGCTCGCCCAACAGTAAGCATACCGATTCGAGAACAATACGGATAATAGGGGGCGGTTGTTTCATTGTTCGCATTTCGCGAACATCCTTCTTTTGAATTCCCTCAACAGCTATAAAGACATTTTGAGGAATGTCGTGAACAACGAGAGTAAGATTATAATATTGGTGTCATCTTGCCAAAAACATGGCAAATGATTTATTTGATGGTATTTAGGTAAGCCGCAATCGGAATTAATAATTATTAAGTAGATAATAATAAAAGCACTGACTAGGCATTAAATTGCATAAGAATATGTAGAGGATGAAAGCATTTTTAGAATAAAGCTAGAAAAATCAAAATCGTTTTGTAAACAGAACAACATTTAAATGTATAATAATCGCTAAAAAATAATTGATGATGAAAAATTAGACAAAGGTTATTTCCTAAAATGCTTTGTTGACACAATGCAAATGGACATTAGAATATCAAAATCAAGAAAATCCATCCAAATGGAGGATTTCGATGAAATCAGCTTCAAGACAAACGATGGGTGTGTTAAATAAAAGGTAAACCTAATGCAGAATCGAAATGCAAATTGTTATGGTTCGTTTAACACTGCAAATGCGCAAAATGATATAGCAGGTGACAATAGCAATGATAATTAAAATTCGCATGTTAAAAATACTACTACTACTTCTATTAAAGATACAAATTAAGATTAAATTAATTGTGAGTTTAACAGTTTAAGCGTAATTAAGATGAAATAAATGCTTATTTTTATGTATATTCATGCAATGACAGAACACACTTAAATGTTAATATACCATTAAACTCTCACACTCGCGTTAGTTGTACTAACAGATAATGACATTAGAATAACAAATAAATAAGCGAAACAAAATTCACTCAATAAAAGTTAGTTTATCAATAAAACACTGTGTTACTTTGTAAGTTAGAAAGCCGTCACCAGCGCTAGCTTGTAAAACAGATATGTAATATGGCATAGAATATGAGAAGTAAGCGATCATAGCAGAGTTGCTTTAAAATAGTTAATGAAATGTGACGTAAATGTAAGCATAAAGGCGGAAATGACACGATGATGAAAAGCGATCAATACAGACTCATCGTGAAGAAAAAACATTACCTTGGTTTCGATAATGGCTAGCCAAAGTAACAAATGCTCACATAGCACGAAGATCACAAACAGATGGAAGCACATGCACACACACACAAACAAATGCACAAACCAAGTCGAACAAAATTAGACATCAGTAAGCAGGAACAAAAATGAAGATCTCCTCAAATCAGACAATGCCGCGTGAGCCGCCAAACATGCATGCATAAACAATCAAACCAGGAAATGTAGAAACAAAATGCACATAAAAGATGTGATTAAGAAAAAGGTAATAGAGAATAGGAAAAACGTAAAGGCTAGTTCAAGCAGAAGGCACCCGATGTGGGCTGACCAATTCAGAATAAGCTGGTCAACCAAGCACAAATCACTCGTCTGATGGTCTACTTGTCGCAGTACATTGGACGCATTTAATAAATAAGTACTCACGTTATACACTCTGCGTTGAAGTTGACCACAGAGGGAATGAAATTTTCACGAATTAAGTAGGTACGCATCGACTTCCATTCCAGATCTGACTCCCCCAGCATAAAGAAGATAGACTGCAGAACCATCTTGACGAGTGGCGGCGGGTTACCTAACGAACGAATCTCCACCAGCTGATTTCGTTTAATATCGTTGACAGCTGCATGCACAGGCATGCACATATGTGACGCATCAGAGAAGGCATAGAAGTGTAGAACAATGAACAGAACACTTTTAAAATATTGATTCCGTAAATGTCAATAAAAACAGGACCTAATTGTATTTTTGTTCAATGACGAAATGCTGATATCTACACGTAACATGCCACTCGACAAACGCTCGATCGTGACAGTTGTTTCGTTTTAAAGTTTTAACTGCAAACAATCCCCATCCACCAAATCTACAGTAATTGACTCAGTTGAGAACACGACAGTGTAGGTTATCCAAACTTCTACGACAGAATGAAACAAAATAATGAGCCTTCACCTGTCAATTGGTAGGTAACATAATATACTCAGAATATTTGCTGTAGATACTGTTAGAAATCATGTTCAATATTAAATGTTAATCCATCGCACAAATTTGTTCCTTCTTTTATATATATATATATATATATATATATATATATATATATATATAATGTATTAAAAATATATATATATATAAAATGGCACACGTTGCAAGAATTAATCATGTTTCATTTATTGTTCCCTTTATGAACATTTGGCAAATAGTATTATATTTTTGGTGTTTAAATTTTATCATTGTAAGATATATATATATATATATATATCTATATATATATATATATATATATATATGTTTATATATATACGCATATGTGGTCTTGCCAACTGGATGTATTGACTTCCCTAAGTTATAACATCTTTAGTTTATACTGACAAATAAGTGCATATACTGTGACTGGTGCTTATATCAAGATGGCAACCTTGATTTATATAATTGTTATCACCGCTACTGCCACTAAAATCTTCGTCAACACATAAAAGGTATTCTTTTACTTGATCACTGTTTTGACTAGCAAGTGATTGATCCTAGTTATATTCTCATATTTATAATTTTCGTATAAATGAAATTCCATACTTGCTTTACTAGTGCGTTTTTATAACTTGTCATGAGTAATGAACAAGGGCTGCAAAAGAGGATCTATAAAAGTATCCGAATAAAAAAGTTCTGAGAACCATTACTTGTTAGTTCAAAAAAAGGATTTGGTAGATAAATCACTAATAAGACCAGCAAAAGCATCACCATAATCACAACCACCATCATCATAAACACCACAACCAACACCATCATTATCGTTACCACCACCACCACCGCCACTACCATCATCATCACGAACAGCAACACAAAAGACATTAAAAACTTATGCTTTACAGTAATATAGCCATGAGAAGAAAAAATAAAATAAAAAACAAAAAGAACAAAATTAGAAGTAATAATAATAATGAGTATAGTGAATTAGACAAATATTAGAGAATGCTTTTTATGAGGAGGGTCTATTTAATGAGTTTATTTACCTATATAATACACAGAAATGAGGCAAATTAAACCTCTACGACCAAACAACGGTGTTCGAATACTTGCAAGCGTCTTAAATCATGAACTGTAAGGAGCCAAGTCTAAAAAGTATGTAATACTGCACTAACTTTAAGGTAGAGTGAAATACTCGTGTTTCTCCACAAATAGCGATTCCCATACTCACCTCGTCAGTCATATTACCTTAGTTAGTGATAGAGTTACCAAGATATGTAAACCTGTCAACTACGCCCAAATCATCACTTCGCAGCTTCAGTGTTAGTATAAGTGGTGCAACAACCAGCATTGCAGCAATTTATTTATTTTGATCGTGTTTTGCTCATGCAGGACCAGAAAGCATAACTATAATTAATGAAAATTGGTTCATCAGGCGACCAAACGCTGTTCCAGGGGACAAATACGCAATAGTAGTAAACTTAGTGCATAATTCAATTCAAATATAGTTAAAGCAAAAGAAAAGTAAGAGAAATAAAATTAAAACAATGAAATCTTAATTTTAACTCATTTTGCTCATTCACTGATATGAGGCTAACTTATAAACTATTTTAATTAGACAAAGTGCGTACCGAGTTTTGCTTCTTGCACGGCCGGTTCCACCTGACTAAGTTCCTCCATAACCTGAGCTCGTTTTTCTGTAATGTATGTCTGTTGTATGGCCAGTTCCTCTTGCAAAGTCTGGCTGTGCGTCTTCTTTTGCTCGGCTTCTTGTTGATCTTGTACCATCTGCTTCAATTTCGCATTGGCCGCTTCATTCTTTGCCTCCAACTCCTGTCTTTTTGCAGTCAGCGACTTTTGCATCACTTCCACCTAAAAAAGCACAAATAAACATTTAAGTGTGAGAAGTTAAATTTCACTAGGTTTAAAAAGTAAATCATTAATGAGAAATAGTAGGAATAAGTATTTTTTAACAAGTGACAAATCAAAGTCACGATGACTGGAAAAAACAGGGAGTACCTGCTCAACAGTCTCCTTGATCTTTTGAAGGCCAATGTTGAGATGGAGTTGCTGTTCTTCCAAATCAGCACGTTTCTCGTTGATCAAAGACTCATATTGCGAAATGAAATCAAGGAAGTGCCGTGGCGTAATAGTCATAGTACGACCTCCTCGTTTTTGCACACGCGCATTGGCCTGATGCAGAGTCTGATGCACAAATACGAATGCGTTGTTCACTAAATCGCGGTAGGTTGGAATTTCGGGCAATAAATCTTCAGCTGCAGCCGGTATGACATCAGGCATTTTGTAATCTAGCCGCTCAAGATCCAGATTGTGAGTAAGTTCTTTACCGACCTGTGAAAATTCAATTCGCACATATGTATAAACGGGATGAATAATGCATGTAAAAGAAAAAAAAATTTATATTATAAATAATTATATATATATATATATATATATATATATATATATAATGGTCAAATCTTTGACACGGCAATGAGAATGTATTAAAATGTTGAATTATTGTTCATTTCAAGCCTGGACTTTGTAGTAAACGGAAAAAAGCTAACCTGATAGTAGGCCTGCATAGACCAATCACCGAACCAGTTAAGCACACATCGATTGAATAGAGCGGGTGATGTAGACGCCCTGTCTTTAAGTCCGTTCTCTGATGGGTTCATAGTAAACACTACGTGCAAGTTAGTGCAAATCTGATTCGTAAACCATTTGTACAACTCTTCATGGCTGTCCACCATAAGTCCGTCACGAACAGCGCCCTCTTTACACTGTGTCATTAGAGCAGCAAATTCGTCACCTTCAAATAGACCAGGCACTTCTCCGTTAGCAAGCAATGTGTTCATACGCTCCAGGAAGCTGCTGTCCATAACATTCGACTCGTCCATAATGAAGGTGATTTTCTCTCCTTTGCAACCGGAGCGACGCAGAACATTGCGTAGATCCTCGTCAAAATCAGCCGCTGTATACTTATTGTGCACTTTGACCTGTTTAAATAGACAAATAAGAAAACATATGGAGAGAATTATGATCACATATACATTCAATGAATGCTTGGAATGATGTTACATTTATTATAGAAGCAGGTGCAAACACTAAAGTGGATATAACGTTGGACACCAAAAACCCTGTTAAAAAGGTAATTATTTTTTAAAATTTCAAAAATAAAAAACTTCACGTAGCGAAATAAATCATTATCGTAACAGTAACATTACTCTATTAAAAACTAATTATTCCGAGCCAAAGAACCACGAGAAAACTTTTTTAAAATAAAACCATAAATAACAGACAAAATAGTTATTTAGAACGGAGCGCATTTGGCTTAGATGGAGACCTACATTAACAAAATCCAGAAAAGGCCACCTAGTCCTCTATAAAAGTTAACAGAAATTGGGAACACTTAATTAATCGAAGACATAAATAATGCATAGTTTCACATAGACAACATAGTCATTCATTATATTACAGTTTAATACTGTTTGTTGCGAAGAACTAATATATATGCAAGTATGTATTAGGTTTTGCGAACCTAGTAACAAATTAGTTCAGTTGTGACCAGAAGGATAAACCAAAGGCAGCATGAACGGAAAGTATAATCTCATGCACATTCGTTTCGTGCTTACTGGCGACTCATCAGTAGGAGCCGGTATTACGCCCTTTAACCACTATATATTCTTCTACCGAATATATAGTGGTTAAAGGGCGTAATACCGGCTCCTACTGATGAGTCGCCAGTAAGCACGAAACGAATGTGCATAGTCATTCATTGTTGTAATGAAAATGAAGAGATGAAAAAGCATGGCACGCGCGAACTAAATCGAAATCTCAGACATTCACGACGGTAACACCCCGCACAATTGAATTTTATTGTATCGTTTCATAAACAAAGCCGTTCTCCACCAAAAACAAGTAATGAAAAAGATGACTGCTAGAAATCTGAAAAGGCTACCACTTATCAGCATGTTTTGCCATATCTAATCTATGTGTAGATGGAGCAGGTAATTTAATAATTCTGTTTTTCGCGTCTTATTTCTTTACAGATTAGTTAATTCGGGTGTATTGTTACGTAAGAAGTACACAAAAAATTTATTATATATATATATATATATATATATATATATATAATTTCGATCAACATGGAAGCTAATCTTAAGTTTGAGGACACTAACTAAATTAGCTCAGAATATTGCAGGCATGAACTTAATAGATGTGAACGAGTATACTAGACTATCATACTCAAATAGGCGTATTAAGACTGAAACAGTCTTGGCATCTATTGGGTTCTCATTAAATAATAGGGTTGGAGCCTCGACGTCAATCTAGAGCTAGTTTAGAGTAAATAGCTCCGGTTGGTATGCTGACTGTATGCATATATAAAATTTTGGCAAACCCTCGCAGCTAGCGAAACTTTATTTACATGTCTAACGAGGATCCATCTACGGATTTCATCATTACGTATTTGTTAAACAATCAATGATTGTGTGGGTGGTGGCAGAAATTCTTTAAATCGTTTGCGCATGCATTCAAACATGCTCTGGTTGAACAAATTACATCATCAATAAATAAACCATAGTAAAATGCGCATTAGTAAAGAAAAATATTAAACATATTTTTCAAGGAATATGGTTAAAACAAAACAAACAAATTGGTAAAATTGCGAACAGAGAGTAAATACCTCGTATGAGAAACGGAATAAAGTTAAGCACTTGATTTGTGTGCTAATGAGCGCTTACCTGGAAAACACTAAGGCCATTCATCCACGAGACGAAGCGCGATAGAGTGGTCTTTCCAGCGCCACTAACACCGATTAATAAGAGATGGCCCTGGGGCTGACGGAATACACGATCAATACGAAGCACGTGATCCAACACCTGATTGAACAGAACTAATTTAACATCTAACTCCTCTTCGTAGAATACCTTTAGACGAGCTTTCACATAGTCACGCAATGGTTCCGGTTCTACGGGAGTGTAGTCTTTCGAAAGCCAGTTGCTGTACAAAATAGGCCGCTGTAAGGCAGCTACGCGATCTATCAATGGGAAGTGCTTCATAGCTACTTCATCCACATTACGATCGGTCCATTGTCTCTCAGAATCCTCAATCAGTCTGTTTTACAAAAAAAATGAAGCCGAAAAATTGATAAATATTTTTCAATTTGAATTATGCAAACAAATATAGTTTAAATTGTGATGTAATTGAATTCAAAATAGGCACAATTTTTTTCATTATCACTAGAAATTACTACCGAGATAATAAAACAATGACAATGGAATATGAATTAATATAGGACTACCTGTCCTGGAATAATCGAAGTGCTTCGTGGGCCCAGATACGTACAAGACCTTCAAGCGACAGACTATCAAGAGGTCGTAGCGCCTCATGAATGCCACGCACCCAACGCGACATTTCTCGAGGTGAATAAATGTAGTGTGGCTGCATGTCGACAGTAAACCGCCGCTGTGACATCAAAAAGAATTCTACCATTGCGTTGGTCAACGCGTCCGCTTGTGGGCGCAATGATGGAAGAAGTCTTAGCATTGCTCTGTTGAACGTGCCGTAGATCTGCTTTAATGAGGTCTCTCCTGGATAGTCAACATAGACAAGAGGCACATGTCTAAGGAATCGATGTGACAAAGGCTTTCGGCCAGGATCTGTCGGTGGATTGCAGGCACCGACAAACTGGATGCGTTCAAAATGTACCCAAGCCATGTCAGACGTTCTGTAAAAGCCGGAATGCTCAACCATTTGACGTAGAAATGAGATTACTCTTTGTGTTCCAAATTTGTCTTCGTCGGGCAAGTTAATTTCATCGCAGAAGAACACTAGCCATTTGTTCATTTGTTGTGGTGCAAGCACAACACCATTAGGTGTCTTTCGATACTCACAATATTGATCGAATGTTTTAAGCATTAGTTCAGGAGTAGTAGCACTAGAAAAGTTCAGGCCGACAACTTCCATATCAGGTAGACAACGTAGTGCACTAAGAAACATGGGTTAAAATACGCAATAATTAAAAAATTGAGCTATAACTCCAATTTAATCATTTTAGTGACTATTAGGCGATTAGACTCCATAATAAAAAGCCCGCAATATTATTCTATTAGCTAAGGCCATGAACTAAAAATTAATATTGCTAAGTTAAAATATAGCACTCTACTTATAAAATATATATATATATATATATATATATATATATATATATATATATATATATATATATATATATATATATATATATATATATATATTGTTTATATTGAATTCGACACGCATATAGATATTTTTTTATTTTGAATATCGTCTTTCGTTTCGCCATGACTTTCAACTTCATTTTGTCCCCTTGGTAACATTGCAGGTTAGATACTGTTTCGGAGAACTAATATATATGCAGTTATGTATTAGGTGTTGCGCACCTAGTAACAAATTAGTTCAATTATGACCAAAAGGATAAAACAAAGACAGCATGAACGAAAAGTATAATCTCGTACACATTCGTTTCGTGCTTACTGGCGACTCATCAGTGGGAGCCGGTATTACGCCCTTTACCCACTATATATTTTGGTGAGGAATGTGGGAAAATAGGACGGTACAATCTCCTAGACGAATGTGTATACCTGCAGAAGTGAAGCTAACATAATATAAAGTCTCGACAATGCGACTTCGACGCTAACTCTATATGTAGTAATAACATTATTGTACCGTAAAGATGCATGGTACTAACAATATGGTTGCCAAGTCGGTACATGGTACAACACTATGGATTTCCATGTATGCTATAGTTCACGAAAATTGAGAATTACAACTATTTATGAACAACTGTTACTCCAGTAAATCCATACACTCTGGCCTTGATCGATATCAGTTACCAAATTTCGCGGTAATCATGATATCAATAAATTAAATATATAGCAGTTAGATACTGTTTGTTGTATGTATTAGGTGTTGCGCACCAAAAAACAAATCAAATCAATTATGACCACATTCCTCACCCAAATATATAGTTGGTAAAGGGCGTAATACAGGCTCCTACTGATGAGTGGACA